>ML784927.1:711682-799440 GCA_009831015.1 Picea engelmannii
ACTTTTGGTCTTTTGGTGTACTTGGAAGGCATTTCTTGTCTTGTTGTATCATTGGAAGGAATTTCCTGTTTTGTTGTATAATTAGAATGCACTTTCGATCTTGTGGTGTACTTGGAAGGAATTTCTTGTCTTTTTGTATAATTGGAAGGTATGTTTGGTCATGTGGTGTATTTGGAAGGCATTTCGTGTATTGTTGTATAATTGGAAGGAACCTTTGGTCTTTTATGGTGTACTTGGAAGACATTTCTTGTCTTGTTATATAATTGGAAGGAACATTTGGTATTGTGGTGTACTTGGAAGGAAATTATCGTCTTGTTGTATAATTGGAAGGCAAGTTTTGGAAGGTAGTTTTGGGCTTTTGGTGTACTTGGAAGACATTTATTATATTGTTGTATAATTGGAAGGAATTTCTTGTATTGTTGCATAATTGGAAGGCAATTTTTAGAAGTTACTTTTGGTATTTTGGTGTACTTGGAAAGCATTTATTGTCTTGTTGTATAGTTGAAAGGAATTTCTTGTCTTATTGTATAATAGGAAGGCTCTTTTGGTCTTGTGGTGTACTTGGAAGGCACTTCTTGTCTTGTTGTATAATTGGAAGGTGAGATTTGGAAGGAACTTTTGGTCTTGTGGTGTTCTTGGAAGGCATTTCTTGTCTTGTTGTATAATTGGAAGGCAAGTTTTGGAAGGAACTTTCGGTCTTTTGGTGTACTTGGAAGGAATTTCTTTTCTTGTTGTATAATTGGAAGGAAATTTTTGGAAGGAACTTTTGGTCTTTTGGTGTACTTGAATGAATTTTTTGTCTTGTTGTATAATTGGAAGGGAACTTTTGGAAGGCACTTTTGGTCTTTATGTTTACTTGGAAGTAAATTGTTCTCTTTAAACATGGGGAACCTACATAATCAAGATAGAAAGTCTTAAAGGAAATAAAAACCCATTGAAAAGGTAAGTGAAGAAAGAGAAAATGCAAGGTTGGGTATGACAAAATAAAGGCTTTTGGCAGAGGGAAATCCAAATTCTAGTGCAATATATTTGATTTTGTTTCTCCTCCATCAACACAAGCAAAGCGTGGGATTTCAGTAGAGGCCAATCCAGTTCAGACCTCTAGTAAACCTCCAATGACTATTTCATCAAAAAACATTTTTTTGGATGACCAGATGATGATGGATTAGCTTGGGGATAATTTTCCTTTGAATGAAATTAGAGAGGCAACGGGTTCACATCCTTCTAGTGAAGAAGTTATTGTGGCACAACCTCTTGTTGGAAAGTCATACATTCCATAAACTAGTCATGGGAATGTCCACTCTCCTCCCATAATTGATCCATAAGTGATTGAAGGGGAAAGAGTTGCTACGTTTGTAAATCCACAACACTGAGGTCAAGAATGTCAAAATACGGGTCCATAGTCCCTGCCTAGATTGAGCAATGTGTGGCGAAGAACTCCTAAATGCATTCAGGTGGATGAAAGTGGTATAGCATCACTTGAAGGTAATTTACTTAACCAAACTATTTTTTATCATTCATATAAAGTTAATAAGGAATATTTTGAACCGAAATATGATGCAGTGAAATGTCAAATATTTTTGTATATGTTAAATCCTAGGATTTTGACTGTTGTTGGGATAATTTTAGGCATTAAAACAGTTAAAAATTTAGAAACAAGTCATCATATTTTTAGAAACCTTATGTATGCTTTTCAAAATATTGGTAATAAAACTCGTTCTGAAGACTGTAATACATCACAATGTGTCTTATCACAATCAATTGTTAGCAAGATCATAAGAAAACATCATTTTCTCAAAACAACCTCTCATCTCATGAAATGAAATATAAAAAATATTCAAAAGTATTCTAATATATGAGATATCCTTGACACAGGTGGCCAAAAATATTTTTGGGCCTTCACTAGTAGGATACCTTGTTGTGACATGAATTTAATTGGAGTAGTTAAGGGACTACTACATACATTCTAGCATGAGAACACTTAGCCTTCTTCCAACCAAAAAGATGTACTACAATTGAGAATGGGTTATAGGGACTATGAACCCTACATTAAACACTTTTTTGACATGACACAAATAAAATTGTATGAGAGATTCAGGAATGCACATAGAGTACTTAACTTGGGCCAAATGTCTTTCAAGAAATGTGAGACTTCCTATGTTCGAATAAACACAATGTGTAACACATGTTGTTGTTTATACCACATTGAGTATGGTTATTATTATCACACACACACACACACACATCATGTACTACATAACAGGGTAAAATCATGAATATGGATAACACTTTTGTTTGTTTTATGAGAAAAAAAATTATATTTTCTTATGAGAAAAAAAATTATATTTTCACAAGTTCTTTAACTTCTGGTAAACAAAACTATTTTTTTTATTTAGAATTTCAATGTATAGTGAAAACAAAACTTGTGAAGAATTTTGTTAGCTTTCTACTGACTATTTTTCAAATTTCTTTTATTGAGATTTGATATGTCAATTTGGCAATTGTTTGACAATATGTTCCTTAAAAATGAAGGGAAATATAATGAGTTTTTTTCCCCCCCACAATGTATCCATTATTAAACTTTTTGTTTTTTAAAAACGAAATATACTGCAACAATCTACATAGACTCTATTTTCCGATGACTATAGTTTTGGATCTAACAAATGAATATTATAATTTCTAGAATTTTTGGAAGTTGGCCAATCTGAAAAAGTTGCAGATTTTAGACACAAGTTTTCCACCACCATGTATCTATCTTAATTTTTACTTAAAAGTAAAATCTAAAAATACCCTTTTGAAGAGAACAGTTCAAGGATTTTGAATATAAATTTTCCATAATTTTCCATGTGTAATTTTAGAGATACGGATTTTTCATTTCACTAAATCATAATGTCACTTTAAAATATTATGCAGTGATTTTTTTATAAAATTAAATAAAATTAGATAGAAACAATGAAAATGAAAACAAATTATATCCAATGAAAGTAGATTCAATTTTAAAAATTTTGGTATCAATTCCGAAACTAAATTTTGAGTATTTGCAGGATTCTGCTACCTACAAAGTTAAAGTAAGTTGGAGAGAATTTGCAGTTTCCTACAAACAGTCCCATTTGCATGTTTTCGGTCGAAAAATATTTGTGTTCACCCAAAAGGTTTATTTTTAACGAATTTTGTTAAAAATAAACCTTTTGGACGAAAATGATTTCAGTCAAAATATGCTTACTGCGGGAAAAAAAAATCATCCAGAAAATATTGTACATGATTGTTGAGGGCGTCGTCAGGGTGTCGTTCAATTTGACATGTAAAATTTCGACCGAAAAATGTTTCAGCCAAAAAATCCTATATTTTGGCCAAAAGAAAAAAGAGTTCGACCAAAAAAGTGTCGCTAGGAATTTTGGAGACCTGATTCTCACAAAAGTGTTACCCATATTCATGATTTTACCCAACACTCTTGTGCAGGAATGCTCAGTTATATTGTTTTTGTCATCATCTAGATACTTTATTCATAGCATCTTGTGTCCAAGGCCAGAGGGTTGTACATTCTATCAAAAATATTGTTTAGATGGGATATGCGCTAGGTGTGGCAGAGGGGCATTATTGAGAAAGTGCATCCATGTGAGAAATGAGTGTGAATTGGAGAAGAAGGAGGTTTACCTGCAAAGATTCAAATATGTCACATATGATAATGATGGACGGAATTAAAGAAAAAAGATACAATTGGTGAATTTCCAGGTATGAGTATGTGACTTCATCAAGGATTTCTATGAAAATACCCAACAATATGTTTATCATGTCCATGTGGCTCGATGGAAAGATGAGAATTTTAGAATATGAAGAGACACATTTCTCATTGGTACTATATTATCAGTGGTTTATTTTGTTGAGAACCACACCCTTCAACCGTAAAATGAGATTCAAATCCAATATTATCACTCAGATCAGATTAGCATAATGTTCCATATTATATATAGGTATGGGATAGATATTAATGAAAAAAACAGATTTATATTGAAAGAGTATCACTTCTATATAAGTTATTGATGTAGGATCATTGCAAGCACACGCAAGTGGAGGACATTTGGATATGCACCAACACACATTTTGAAGATATTTTGAATTTCAAAAGGATGGCACACTAATGTAATATATGGAGAGACATAAGTGCTCTTAAACATTTTGGGGATTGTAACACAGATCTTGAGCATTGCTCTCATATATCGGTTCTAGACAATTAATATAATAAATTTAAAGTGGATATAGGCTTTAATTCAATTAGATAGCTTAGAGTTGTAGGAGGGAAAACTCGAGAAATCTCCCTTCTATGTATTGTATTGTATCATTATTCTCATTGAAAGAGTAGAGTTGTAGAGAGCAAGAGAATAGGAGAGCATAGAAGAACAGAGACTGTAGAAGTTGTATAAGCAGATAGTTGTTGCTATAGAAACCATGTACAAAAGCACTTGAGTTAATATAAGAATTATTTGACTCAATTTCATGGTGTTGTTATGAATATTGTTTGCATCTATTGAATGGTATGTTTATAGTTTGCTTATATGCTTTGTTATGCATTTGTTTCAATGCTTTATGTGTATGATTTCATGATGAATGTATGAAGTCTATGAGAGGGAGAGTATGAGTTTCAATTGTTTCTCTTCCTAATAATTCATGCAAGGAGTGCATTGAAAGTCCACAAGGAGTGCGTTGACGATATTCTGAGTTTCACCTCAGAAAAGCTCAAGAGGGATATTGTTGTTCTCATACCAGCAGAAGTGTAAGTATAGCATAGAGTTGTGCAAGGTGTGCGTAGGCTAGGTTGAAGTCTTAAACTTTTCCAACTAGGTGAGTGGTTGAAGAACTGTTGTTGCATGGAGTGTGCAGAGTTGGAAGATTTCAGATAATCATAGATTATCATGAAGGTCGTAAGGAGTGCGTGAAAGAATCCATTAAAATCTTTGAGTTTGTAGAAAAACTCAATCTTAGGAGGGATAGAGACTCAGAAAGTTCAAAGGAAGGATGAGTTTCGAAGTTACCTCACCAGAAACCGATCTCAGGAGGAAGAACTCCAAGTTGTTTGGCCAGGAGTCTTTGAGAACTTGAATAGACGGTTAAGTTTCTCAGAGGGAGAAGCGTTGATTTTCCATGGACCATTGGATCCAGTGGATCAGCGGAGAGGATAAGGCTGAGTGTCTTCCAATACTCATAAGCTTGGGAGGATTAGCAGTCGTTGGATCTGAATCAACGAGAGTCGTTGATTTGGCGCTTGAATTTTGGCAATTCGAAAGTCGGAAGCGTAGAAGAAGTTGTTTTCAAGAATCCTTGATATGTAAAATACCGACGCGATCTGGACCATCAGATCTTAGGAGGTTCAGGACCGTTGATCTGTGGAGAGGAAGTTGCAAGTTTAGACTTTGGGAAAAGGAGAAGAGTTGTATTGCGAACTCATGAGTCACTAAATCTCAATGCATTGGGAGGTGGACCTCGGGACTTGACTGGAGGTCATATGGTGAAAGAATAAGGGAGGAGCTAAAGACCCATTAACCCTTTTTGGGGTTTCAGGCATTGAAGGAGTTGAGGGGACTCATAATAGAAATCACGAAATCTGAAACACCTTTTCGGGTTAAGTCAGTGGTCACGTTGGGTGGTCACATGGAGTGGAAGTTCGCGCCTAGTGCTTGTTTGCGCAGGTGTAACTTCTAAGAAGGACATGTGGTTTTATATGCATTGAAGGTTCCATTGGGAACTAAAGAGCCACTTCGGCTCAGGGAAACAGAAATATCCAAAGACCAGAAGGTCATGCAGACCCTGCTGAGGTAGGGGTGTTGCATCAGGTGGTATCAAAGCTAACAAATTTTGTTTTCTGTAGAGTGAGGACAGAGGACAATTGTGATTTGAATTCTACATGGAACAAATTGAAACAATGTTGCCAAGGAAACGTCAAGATATACCCATGTCCGATCCAACTGTGGAAAGGGAAATGAGAGAACTTCGTGCTTGATTGGATGCTATGGAGACATCATAGAGATGAACACCTGATACTAGAGATATTAGTGAGGCTGAAAGAGAAAATGAAGATGGAGCCGAAGAAGAATTTGTAGTCGAAGATGTTGCAGAAGAACGTCTATTCAAAGTTGTTTCATGAATAGGGGGTAGAGAAAAAATGGGCATATCGATGTATGAAGGAAACTTAGACATTGAGGAGTGGCTAGATTGGTTTAGAGCTCTAGATAAATAATTCGAATATGAGGATATCAAAAAATATAAGAAAATAAAACATGTTGTCACTAGACTGAAAGGGCATGCAACAGTGTGGTGGGATGAATTACAGGCTGAAAGGCATTGCAAAGGAAAAAAAATAATCAAAATATGGGATAGGATGGTAGCAAAGATGAAAGCCAAATTTATACCTAGATATTACCAAATTAATTTTCTTCAAAGAATGCAGAATTTGAGACAGAAAGGGATGACAGTGAAGGAATGCACTAAAGAATTTTACAGACTCAACATCTGGGTTGGTCATCGAGAGAGTGATGATGAAAAGGTCATTAGATACATGAATGACTTGAAATATGAAATTCAATATGATATGAGCATGGTGACAATCATAAATGTGGAAGATGCCTTAAAATTGCTTCAAAGGAAGAAGTGAAATTGGGCCAAAAGCAAGGTCAAAGGGGCAGAGGTAGAAGTCCAAGCAAAGGAAAAGCAATTGCCCAGGACAGAGTACAGAAGCCCAAGGATTAATAAAAGAAATCCCGTAACCACCCAGAAAGGGGAGGAAGCTCACAAGGAGGAAAATATGTCGATAGGGACACTTTTCCTCGAGCCAGAGGAAGAGGAAGAATCAAAGGTGGTGAGATAAAGTGTTTTGTCTATGGAAATATTGGACACAAATATTTTGAATGTCCCAATAGAAAAAGAGATGGAGGAGGTGAAGATCACATTTCATAAGCGCAAAGGAGAAATGTTGAGGTAGAAGATTCTGAAGGCGGAAGATCCTTAATGATGAGGAAAATTCTATTGAAGCCAGAGAAAGAGATGGAGAATCCAGTCCAGAGGAACATTTTGTTCAGAACTGCTTGTAAGACCAAGGATAGGGTATGCAAGGTGATAGTTGACAGTGGAAGTACGGATAATCTAGTATCCAAAGAAATGGTGGAGAAGCTGGAATTGGAGACTGTTGCACATCCGAGCCCATACAAGGTTTCATGGTTGCAAAAAGGATATCAGGTAACAGTGACTAAACAACGTTTAGTTGAATTTAAGATAAGGGGATATAGAGATAAGATTTTATGTGATGTTATTTCCATGGATGTTTGTCATCTTTTTTGGGGGAGACTGTGTCAATATGATAGGAATGTTAGTCATGACGGAAGAAAGAACACATACACCTTGGAAAATAATGGTAGGATGCATATGTTGCTGCCAATTGAAGACAAGAAGGTGAAAGAAGAAACAAGAAATACTATACTTCCCATGAGTGGGAAGGAACTTCTGGATGAAGTCAAGAAAGATGAAGAAATGCAGTTTTTTGTGGTGGGGAAACCTAGAGTCATCTTGACCAATACCTCAATAGATGATCTACCTGAGGATATTTAGGTAATGCTTGAGAATTTCGTTGATATAGTGGTGGATGATTTACCTTGTTTTTTGTCACCCATCATAAGTATAATCCATCACATTGACCTTATACTAGGAGCGATTTTACCAAATAAAGCAGCGTACAGACTGATGTCATAGAAGAATGAAGAAGTTAAGAAGCAAGTCCAAGATTTGATGGACAAAGGGTTGATTAGAGAAATCTTGAGTCCATGCCTTGTGCCAACAGTGTTAAGTCCAAAGAAGGATGGTGGATGGAGAATGTGTATAGCCTTGAGGTCTATAAACAAAATCACCATTAGGTATAGATTTCCTTTACCCAGGATGGATGACTTGATGGATTGCTTGAGTGGGGCAAAGTTTTTTTCAAAAATTGATTTGAAAAATGGATATCATCAGATTAGAATGAGGGAAGGTGATGAATGGAAGATAACATTCAAGACAAATGAGGGGTTGTATGAATCGCTTGTCATGCCATTTGGATTGACAAATGTGCCAAGTAATTTTACGAGATTAATGAACGAAGTCTTGAAATATTTCATTAGGAAGTTTGTAATTGTGTATATTGATGATATATTGATCTTCAGTAAGACTGAGGAAGAACATTTGTGACATTTAACTCTAGTAATGAGAAGGTTGCAGAAAGAGAAATTGTTGATAAATCTGAAGAAGTCGTTTTTCATGAAGAAGGAACTCATTTATCTAGGTTTTGTTATCTCTTTGATTGATTTGAATATAGATCTTGAAAAGGTAAAAGAAATCAAAGAGTGGTCGTCGCCAAGGAATATCTTTGAAGTCAGAAGATTCCATGGATTAGTCAGGTTTTACAGGAAGTTCATCAGGAATTTCAGTGGAATTTGTGCATCAATGATGGACACAGTCAAGAAAATACATAAATATTTTCATTGGACAGAGGAAGGGAGAAAAGTTTTAAGTTGTTAAAGGAGAATATAACTGGACAACCAGTTCTGGTTCTGCTAGATTTTAGCAAGACATTTCAAGTGAGATGTGACACAAGTGGATTTGCGATTGGAGTGGTCTTAAGTCAAGACAATAGACCAGTTGCATACTTCAGTGAGAAGCTAAATGATGCTAAGAGGAATTATTCCACATATGATAAAGAGTTTTATGCAATCATACAAGCATTGAAGAAATGGAGGCACTACCTAGTTCCAAAAGAGTTTGTCTTGTATAGCAACAACTAGACCTTACAGTTTATAACCAGACAGGAAAAACTGAACCAAAATCATGTAAATTGGGTTGAATTTATGTAGAACTTTACTTTTGTTATAAATCACATTTCTGGAAATGATAACAAGGTTGATGATGCAGTGAGCGGGAAATGTTTTATTTTTCAAGAGTTTCGTGTGAAAACCTTAGGTTTTAATAGCCTTAAGGACTTGTAGAGAGATGATTCAGATTTCAAGGATGCTTATGAATCATGTGAGAATCATGTTCTGAGAGACCGAAGACAATGGATTGAATACTTGATCCAAGATGGATTTTTATTCAAGGGAAATCAGTTGTGTATCCCGAAGAGTTCTATGAGAGAAAATCTTTTGAAGGAAAATCATAGTGGAGGATTGGCTGGACATTTTGGTCATGAGAAGACATTTGTGCAATTGAACAATTTATACTATTGGCCAGGGATGAGGACATATGTCAACAAATTTGTCAATAGATTTAGAATTTCCCAGCACACAAAGGGGAAAAGACAAAATACAGGATTGTATCAACCATTTCCAGTACCAGAGAGGTCGTGGAACATGGTAAGCATGGATTTTGTGTTAGGACTGCCAAGGACATAGAGAGGTTGTGATTCCATATTCGTGGTAGTTGATGGATTTTCCAAAATGGCACATTTTATTCCATGCCAGAAAACCAGTGATGCAACACATATTGCAAACTTGTTTTTCAAAGAAGTTGTTTGACTTCATGGTTTACCCAAGAGTATTGTTTCAGAGAGAGACACCAAATTTTTTGGTCATTTCTAGAGGACACTATGGAAAACGTTGGGGGCGATTTTATATTTTAGCTCAGCATATCATCCTCAGAAGGATGGACAGACTGAGGTAGTAAATCGAAGCTTGGGAGACTTGTTGAGAAGTTTTGTAGCTGAACATCATAGTCAGTGGGATCAGATTTTGCCGCAAGCGAAAGTTGCATATAATGACTCACCTAATAGAACCACAAGACAGATCCCATTCCAGATAGTGCATGGAATGCAACCAAGAGGAGTGTCTGAGTTGAGAGACTTAGAGAAGAGTGAATTCAGAAGTGCTAGAGCGGAAGATTTTGTAGCAGAGATGAAAGAGCTCCACAGTAAGATCAAAGAGAAGTTGCAAAGTTCCAACTAGAAATACAAGCGTAGAGCAGATCAACATATAAGAGAGCTTCAGTTCGAAGTGGGATATTTGGTCTTAGTGCATCTAAGAAAATAAAGGTTCCCAAGGGGAACATATAATAAGCTGAAGATGAAAAAGATAGGGCCATGTAAGATTCTGAGAAAGTTTGAGACAAATGCTTATGAGATAGAATTGCCAAATGATGTGGGCATATCAACCATATTCAACGTAGCAGATATGTATCCTTACAGAGAAGATGAAGCAGATAGAGAAGAGAATCAATAGGAAGTCCCTTGGGTCAAACAGATTCCTGTAGCTGAAAAGCCACAGATGGAAAAGATCATTGATCAGAGAGTTAGTAAGAAGACGTGGAGGAAGACATATTTTGAATATCTAATAAAGTGGAAGGGACACCTGATTGAGGATATTAGTTGGGAAAGCGAAACAGATATCCAGAAACATGGACAGATGGTGCAGGAGATTATGAATAGGAGTCCATAAATTTTCAGCCAAAGGAGTATGATGCAGGAGCATCGCAAGCACACGCAAGCGAAGGACAGTTGGATATGCACCAGTGCAAATTTTGAAGATATTTTGAATTTCAAAAGGATGGCACATTAATGTAATATATGGAGAGACATAAGTGTTCTTAAATGTTGATGCAGGAGCATCCACACCTCATCAAGCAAGCCAGCACGTGGACCAGGAAGAACAGCTGGACAGCGCCAGCACATATGTTTTGAAATGCTTTGGAAGTTGTAGCGCCGCTCTTTCATGAAGCCATTCATAAAGAAGCGCACTTGTATTGTATTGTAGATAGGAAGGCATTTATTAGTTTTAATGCTGTTAGATAGAAATTAATTGTAGATTTGATAGTTTCAGATTTCGAGAGGGCAAGCGGAATATAGGCACCCTCCTTTGTATTATTGTATTCATTATCATTGAGAGCAAGAGAAGAGCAGAGCAGAGAACTTGTGAAGAACACCCATGTACAGATTGAATTAATAGAAGGAAGTCTTTGATTCACTTTCATAGTTTGTGTTGTTTCTCTGTATTAATATTATTCTCATGATGTTTTCTTTCTATTATGCATTTGCTTGTGAATATGTTGTGCATGTGATTTCATAAGTTTATTGAAGTTTGTGATAGAAGATAATGAGTTTCAATTGCTTCTCTGTTTGAGCCAGGAGATTCCTGCATAGAGTGCAGTCGAATTCATCTGCATAAGAGTGCGTTGATGAGGCTCAGCAGTTAAGCTCTCATTCTCGTCCACCCATAAGTGATTTGGGTTTGTCAGAGCCATGCAGGTGAAGTGCCGACCAAGGTTGAAGTCTCAGCAGTTTGACTGAGCAAAGGAAGACAGGGATTACTGTGGCTGCGAGTGCACAGAGTACGGGTGACTTCAATACTTTGAGAGTTGTTGAAGATCAATCACATAGAGTGTGTGAAAGGTCTCTGAGGAAATCAGAGTCTACAAAGCTCAGGAGGGATAGTTCCTTGCGAATACTGTGGGAGCAGACCAGGAGCAGTTCCAAACAGGTCGAAGTTTTGGAGCAAAAGACTTTCCAAAGAGAAGAATAGACGGACAAGATTCGTAGAGCAGAATCGCGAGATCCCGCGAACCGTCAGATCTAGAAGAAGCAGCAAGGGATTTAACCCTTGAGCGCAGGAGGAATTCATATCCATCGCATATCGGCATATAGAGGTTTGCGAGGGCAAGAGTTTCATACCCTTTGAAATCGCGAGTAGTGATTCCCCGATTTAATTGGAGCTGTCGATTTCGACAGGGACAGGTGGCATGAGATCTCGAGGAGTCGGGGTTCGACGCTCGGGGTTTTCGACAACAAGGAAAACTTTCATCGTGGATCCACGATCCGCGAAATCCCAAAGGTGATGTGGCAGTGTGGGACCCCGGGAGCGAGTGGAACACAGGTGGTGCAAGTGTAAAGCGGCATTACATTCACCGATTTTCCGATAAGGAAATCCCTGATAAGAACGAGGCCGTTGACCTTTGACCATCAGAGCTCGGGCATCAGGGTTTTGATCTGCTCAAGACCGTGCCCGTGAGTTTCGCGATACCGCGAAACCTGATTTCCCGAGAAGCGAAGGGGAGATCGTCGGGGAGTGTTGTGGGTAGTGAGAACTCCCGAGAGGGAGTTGGAAGAGCCTTTGACTCTTCGGGCCGTGTGTGAGAGAAGGTCCTGGTGAGAGCGGGTTGGACTGTGAGGGTTGCGACTTTGCACCAAGTGGTATCAGAGCCCGAAATCTTGTCTATGTATCGCAAGCGAGAGAAGGGAAGGAGAAAGGAAGAGCACTCTGATACACACGACTTGCGTCAGAGTGGTATCAGAGCGGGAGAAGAGTTCTCTTTGTTCAGGTAGCAGAGAGAAGCGGATTTCATCATGCCACCCAAAAGAGAAAGGCAGTCACCTGATCGTGAAGACAGGGATGCCCGAAGGAGAGGTAGGTCGACAAGGAATTCGGAAATGGAGCGCCAGATGCGAGATCTTCGAGCAAGGCTTGAGGAGATGGAGACTGCGCAGAGATGCGGAGCTGGTGTAGAACAGTTCAGTGATTCCGAGGTGGAAGAGGAAGCTGTACACGACGCAGAAGAGATCTCAGCAGAGGATGCCTCAATCGAATGGTTGATTAGAGCCATCGCTAGGATGAGCTCAAAGACAAAGATGGACATTCCCGTCTATGAGGGGAGTCTAAATGCAGAAGAGTTGCTAGATTGGATCCGAGCACTCGACACCTACTTCGATTACGAGGATATCGAAGAGGACAAGAAGGTAAGGCATGCTGTTACAAAGTTGAAAGGACATGCAGCCTTATGGTGGGATGAGTTGCATACTGATAGGCACTGCAAAGGCAAACAAAAGATTAAGAGATGGGATCGGATGATCGCTAAGATGAAAGCAAAATTCATCCCCAGAGATTATCAGATCACCCTGTTCAGGAAAATGCAGAACCTGAGGCAGAAGTTGATGACAGTGAAGGAGTACACCGAAGAATTTTACAGGCTCAACATCAGAGATGTTCATCGGGAGAGTGATGACGAAAAGGTGGAAAGATACCTGAATGGTCTAAGGTATGACATTCAGGATGAGCTAAGCATGTTGACCATCAGGACGGTGGAAGATGCGTACCAGATGGCTCTGAAAGCTGAGGAGAAGCTGAGCCGCAAGCAGGGACAGCGAGGGCGAGGCAGGAGCCATCCCAGAGGCAAGGCGGTTGACCAAGAAAAAACACAAAAGCCTAAGGAGGAATGGAAGAGAGGTCAGGGTAACGCTGAGAGAGGTGGTACCTCACAGCAGAGGCAGCCACAAACTGAACAGAGGCAACAATATGCTGAGCCGAGGAGGCAGCATACAGATCAGGGTGGCGGATATGCCAACGTGAACACTTTTCCTCGTACCTGAGGTAGAGGAAGAGGCTGAGGAGGAATCATCACATGTTTTACATGTGGAAAAGACAGACATAAAGCCGTGGATTGTTCGGACAGGAAGATGGACAGAAGTGAAGCTCACATCACTAAAGTACAGAGGTGTGATGTTGAGAACGAAGATGCAAACAACAGAAGATCGCTAGGAATGCATAAGATCCTTTTGACACTGGAGAAAGAGGTGGAAAGCTCAGTGCAGAGGAGCAGACTGTTTAGAACAGCTTGCACAGCCAAGGATTGAAAGTGCAAGGTCATCGTAGACAGTGGGAGCACTGATAATCTCGTTTCATCCGAGATGGTGGAGAAATTGGAGCTAGAGACGACTAAGCACCCAAGTCCATATAAAGTCTCGTGGCTACAGAAAGGACACCGGGTAAGTGTCACTAAACAATGCTTAGTTAAATTCAAGATTGGGAATTACCATGATGAGATTATGTGTGATGTTATTCCCATGGACGTATGTCATATATTGCTGGGTAGACCATGGCAGTATGACCGAAATGTTGTTCATGATGGGAGGATGAACACATACACCTTGGAGAAGGATGAGAGAATGCACAGATTGCTTCCGATAAAAGATAAGGAAGTAAAGCCGGAAGTGAGCAGTACCATACTTCTCATGAGTGAGAAGGAGCTTCTCACAGAGATGGAAAAGAATGAAGATCCACAATTCTTTGTTGTCAGGAAGCCGAGAATTTTCCTGACAAGCACAAGAGTGGACGACTTGCCAGACGAGATTCAGGAACTGTTGGGAGAGTTCGCCGATATCATCATGGACGAACTACCTCATTCGTTGCCACCGATGAGGAGTGTGAGTCACCATATTGACCTGATACCCGGAGTAAGTCTACCAAATAAGGCAGTGTACAGGTTGACACCTCAGGAGAACGAGGAGGTCAAAAGGCAGGTACAGGATTTGATGGATAAAGGACTGGTGAGGGAGAGCCTTAGTCTGTGTGTCGTTCCAACGGTATTGAGTCTGAAGAAGGATGGAGGCTGGAGGATGTGTACAGACTCTAGGGCGATAAATAAAATTACCATCAGGTACAGATTTCCACTGCCGAGAATGGATGATTTGATGGATTGCCTGAGTGGGGCAAATTATTTTTTGAAAATTGATCTCAAGAGCGGATATCATCAGATCCAAATGAGAGAGGGTGATGAATGGAAGACAGCATTCAAGACGAATGAAGGTTTGTACGAATGGCTTGTCATGCCGTTTGGTTTGACAAACACGTTGAGCACATTCATGAGGCTGATGAATGAAGTACTGAGGGAATTCATCGAAAAGTTTGTGGTTGTGTATTTGGACGACATACTGATCTTCAGTAAGACAAAGGTTGAACATTTGAAACACTTGGTCATTGTAATGAGAAGGCTACAGCAGGAGAAGTTGCTGATCAATTTGAAGAAGTGTTCCTTCATGCAGACAGAACTCATTTATTTGGGTTTTGTAATCTCGGTGAATGAATTGAAGATGGATCCTGAAAAGGTAGAAGTAATTAGGAATTGGCCATCGCCGAGGAATGTTTTTGAAGTAAGGAGTTTCCATGGATTGGCTAGTTTCTATCGGAAATTCATTCGGAATTTCAATGGGATTAGTGCAGCAATGATGGATACAGTGAAGAAGCGGCATAAGGATTTTCACTGGATAGCAGAGGCTGAAAGGAGCTTCAATTTGTTGAAGAAAAAAATAACTGAGCAACCAATTCTGGTGTTACCTGATTTTCAGAAAACATTTCAGGTGAAATGCGATGCCAGTGGGTATGCTGTTGGAGGGGTCCTAAGTCAAGATGACAGACCTGTGGCATATTACAGTGAGAAGCTGGATGACGCGAAGTTGAAGTACTCCACGTATGACAAAGATTTTTATGCCATCATACAGGCATTGAAAAAGTGGAGGCATTACTTGATACCCAAGGAATTTGCTTTGTACAGCGATAATCATGCATTGCAATTTGTGAGTCAACAGGAAAAGTTGAACCAGAAGCATGCAAAATGGGTAGAGTGCATGCAAAATTTCATATTTTTCATTAAGCACATTTCAGGAACTGCTAACAAAGTGGCTGATGCTTTGAGCAGGAAATGTTTGTTGTTGCAGGAGTTCAGAGTCAAAACTTTGGGTTTTGAAAATCTGAAGGAGATGTATGCAGGTGATACAGACTTCGGAGAAGCATACGAGGTAGCTGAGAATCCAGTTCTCAGGGATCGGACTCCATGGATAAATTTCATGATCCGGGAAGGATTGTTGTTCAGGGGCAATGAATTATGCATTCCAGATTGCTCCATGAGGGAGAATTTGGTGAGAGAAAAGCACAGCGGAGGCTTAGCAGGTCACTTTGGACATGACAAGACATTTGCCAAGCTGAGTGAATCATATTATTGGCTGGGGATGCACACTGATGTCAAGAGGTTTGTTGACATGTGTCGGATATGTCAACATTCGAAGGGCTGAAAGCAGAATGTTGGATTATATCATCCATTGCCTATACCCGAGAGGCCATGGGAGACCATTAGCATGGATTTTGTTTTGGGTTTGCCGAGAACGCAGAGAGGTGTTGATTCCATATTTGTGATGGTGGAAAGGTTTTTGAAGATGTCACATTTCATACCGTGTCAGAAGACCAGCGATACGACCCACATCACGAATTTATTCTTTAAAGAAATCGTCAGATTGCATGGATTGCCGAGAAGCATAGTCTCAGACAGGGATACCAAATTCATTGGTCATTTCTGGAGGACGCTATGGAAGAAGCTGGGGACTAATTTGTCTTTTAGTTCAGCTTACCATCCACAGACGGATGTCCAAACAGAAGTGGTCAATAGAAGTCTAGGGGATTTATTGAGAATCTTGGTGACGGAACACCACAGCAGTTGGGACCAGATCCTACCACATGCAGAATTCGCGTACAACGATTCGGTGAATCGGAGTACAGGCATGAGCCCATTCCAGATTTTGTATGGGACGCAGTCGAGAGGAGTTTATGATCTTAGGGAGTCAGGACAGGCTGAAACTAGCAACACTCGTGCAGAGGAATTCGCTGAGGCAGTGCAGGAACTTCACAGTCAGGTGAAGCAACGACTGCAGAAATAAAATCAGGAGTATAAGCGCAGAGCCGATCAGCGGAAGAGACAACTTTAGTTTGAATTTGGCGATCTAGTTCTCACACACTTAAGAAAGGAAAGTTTCCCAAGGGGAACATATAACAAGCTCAAGATGAAGAAGATTGGGCCATGCAGAGTCCTGAGAAAATTTGGAGAAAATGCATATGAGCTTGAGTTGCCGGATGGCATCGGGATATCTCTGATTTTCAATATTTTGGATTTATACCCATACAGGGCTGGAGAAGAAGACACTGGAACTGAGGAACCAGTGATTCAGTGGCAGAAGCAATTACCAGTTGCACAGAAGCCTTAGATGGAGTGCATATTGGATAAAAGAGTAGGCAGGAAGACCAGGCGGAAGCAGTATTTTGAATACCTGGTGAAATGGAAGAATCACCCAGTGGAGGATGCCAGCTGGGAGACAGAAGCAGTAATACAGAAACATGGACATGCTGTGCAGGAGCTCATGGATAGGAGCCCATGAAATCTTTCGATCCGAGGAGTATGATGCAGGAGCATCCACACCTCATCAAGCGATCCAGCGCGTGGAGCAGAAAGAACAGCTGGACAGCGCCAGCACATATGTTTTGAAATGCTTTGGAAGTTGTAGCGTCACTCTTTCATGAAGCCATTCATAAAGAAGCGCACTTGTATTGTATTGTAGATAGGAAGGCATTTATTAGTTTTAATGCTGTTAGATAGAAATTAATTGTAGATTTGATAGTTTCAGATTTCGAGAGGGAAAACGGAATATAGGCACCCTCCTTTGTATTATTGTATTCATTATCATTGAGAGCAAGAGAAGAGCAGAGCAGAGAACTTGTGAAGAATGCCCATGTACAGATTGAATTAATATAAGGAAGTCTTTGATTCACTTTCATGGTTTGTGTTGTTTCTCTGTATTAATATTATGCTCATGATGTTTGCTTTCTATTATGCAATTGCTTGTGAATATGCTATGCATGTGATTTCAGAGGTTTATTGAAGTCTGTGATAGAAGAGAATGAGTTTCAATTGTTTCTCTGTTTGAGCCAGGAGATTCCTACATAGAGTGCAGTCGAATTCATCCACATAAGAGTGCGTTGATGAGGCTCAGCAGTTAAGCTCTCATTCTCGTCCACCCAGAAGTGATTTGGGTTTTTCAGAGCCGTGCAGGTGAAGTGTCGACCAAGGTTGAAGTCTCAGCAGTTTGGCTGAGCAAAGGAAGACAGGGATTACTGTGGCTGCGAGTGCACACAGTACGGGTGACTTCAATACTTTGAGAGTTGTTGAAGATCGAGCACATAGAGTGTGTGAAAGGTCTCTGAGGAAATCAGAGTCTACAAAGCTCAGGAGGGATAGTTCCTTGCTAATACTATGGGAGCAGACCAGGAGCAGTTCCAAACAGGTCGAAGTTTTGGAGCAAAATAATTTCCAAAGAGAAGAATAGACAGACAGGATTCGTAGAGCAGAATCGCGAGATCCCGTGAACCGTCAGATCTAGAAGAAGCAGCGAGGGATTTAACCCTTGAGCACAGGAGGAATTCATAGCCATCACATATCGACATATCGAGGTTTGTGAGGGCAAGAGTTTCATACCCTTTGAAATCGCGAGTAATGATTCCTCGATTTAATCAGAGCCGTCGATTTCGACAGGGACAGGTGGCACGAGATCCTGAGGAGTCGGGATTCGGCGCTCGGGGTTTTTGACAACAAGGAAAAGTTGCATCGTGGATCTGCGATCCGCAAAATCCCGAAGGTGACGTGGCAGCGTGGGACCCCGGGAGCGAGTGGAACACAGGTGGCGCAAGTGTAAAGCGGCATTACATTCGCCGATTTTCCGATAAGGAAATCCCCGATAAGAATGAGGTCGTTGACCTTTGACCATCGGAGCTTGGGCATCGGGGTTTTGATGTGCTCGAGACCATGCCCGTGAGTTTCGTGATACCGCGAAACCCGATTTCCTGAGAAGTGAAGGGGAGATCGTCGAGGAGTGTTGTGGGTAGTGAGAACTCCCGAGAGGGAGTTGGAAGAGCCTTTGACTCTTCGGGCCGTGTGTGAGAGAAGGTCCTGGTGAGAGCGGGTTGGACCGTGAGGGTTGCGACTTTGCACCAAATGTTTTGGGGATTTTAACGCAGACCTTGAGCATTTATCTCATCTGTCGGTTGTATACAATTAATGTAATGAATGTAAAGTAGATATAGTCTTTAATTCGATTAGATAGCTTAGAGCTGTAGGAGGGAAAACTCGAGAAAGATCCCTTGTATGTATTGTATTGTATCATTATTCTCATTGAAAGAGTAGAGATGTAGAGAGTAAGAGAATAGGAGAGAAGAGAAGAACAGAGACTGTAGAAGTTGTATAAGCAGATAGTTGTTTCTATAGAAACCATGTACATAATCACTTTAGTTAATATAATAATGCTTTGACTCAATTTCATGGTGTTGATATGAATATTGTTTGCATCTATTGAATGGTATGTTTACAGTTTGCTTATATGATTTGTTATGCATTTGTTTCAATGCTTTGCATGTATCATTTCATGATGAATGTATGAAGTCTGTGAGAGGGAGAGTATGAGTATCAATTGTTTCTCTTCCTGATAATTCCTGCAAGGAGTGTAGTGAAATTCCACACAGAGTGCATTGATGAGATTTTGAGTTTCACCTCAAAAAAGATCAGGAAGGATACCATTGTTCTCATACCAGAAAAAGTGTAAGTATAACACAGAGCCATGAAAGGTGTGCACAGGACAGGTTGAAGTCTTAGACTTTTCCAACCATGTGAGTGGTTGAAGAACTGTTGATGCACGGAGTGCACAGAGTTGGAAGATTTCAAAAAATCAAAGATTATCGTGAAGGCCATAAGGATTGCATGCAAGAATCCCTTAAAATATTTGAGTTTGCAGTAAGATTCAAGCTTAGGAGGGATAGAGACTCGAAAATTTCAAAGGAAGGATGAGGGTCGAAGTTACCTTGCCAGAAACCAAGCTCAGGAGGAAGAACACCAAGTTTTTTTTCCAGGATTCTTTGAGAAATTGAACAGACGGTTGAGTTTCTCAGAGGGAGAAGCACCGATTTTATATGGACGATTGGATCCAGTGGATCGGTAGAGAGGATAAGGCTGGGTGTATTTCAATACTCATAATCTCAAGAGGATTAGGATCCATTGGATCTAAATCAATGAGATCCTTTGATTTGGCACTTGAATTTCAACAATTTGGAAGTCGAAAGCGTGGAAGAAGTTGTTTCCGGGAATCCCCGATACGTGAAATCCCAATGCGATCTAGACCGTTAGATCTTATGAGTTTCAGGACCATTGATCTATGGAGAGGAAGTCGTGAGTTTGAACTTCGGGAAAAGGAGAAGAGTTGTATCGCGAAATCATAAGTTGTGAAATCTCGATGCATTCAGAGGTGGACCCTAGGACTTGACTGGAGGTCATATGGTGAAAGAATAAGGGAGGAGCTAAAGACCTGTTATCCCTTTTCAAGGTTTCGAGAATTGAAGGAGTCAGGGGGACTCATAATAGAAATCATGAAGTCACGAAATCTAAAACACCTTTTCGGGTTAAGTCGGTGGCCACGACGGGTGGTCATGTGGAGTGGAAGTTCATGCCTAGTGCTTCTTCGTGCAGGCATGACTTCTAAGAAGGACATGTGGTTTTATATGCATTGAAGCTTCCAATGGGAACTAAAGAGCCACTTTGGCTCAGGGAAATATAAAGATCCAAAGACTGAGAGGTCACGCAGACCTTTTTGAGGTAGGGGTGTTGTGTCAATTATGATCGATTCCATGTCTTAGATTATGTACATCATTGCTTTCAATTGCTTTACAATCACCTGAAGGAGAATAACATACAGATAGATCAACATTGGATTTCGTCAAATGGTTGCATGGGCCATTTCAAAAATGCTCACGTATTTCAACAGTTGTGTATGTTGCACAAAAAACACAAGGTATCACATATTTTAGAGTTATTTTGAGACTAGGCATGAGAAAGGGGAGCATGATGGAGAGGTTGCATGCATCAAAACCATGTTACATGAGAAATAAATGAATTTCACAACTATTTCCCTCATTCAATATGCAAAATCCATTGTTGAATGGTGTTATTCAGTAATAGCAAAGGGAACAATAAAGAGAGAAGAACAATCAACCAAGAAAAGACATATACATAGATATTTTTGGGAGGTAGTCGATGTAGATCGATCACAGTCATATGAATGCAAAACAATTTAGGGAACTCGTGGATTCCATTGAGTTCGAACATCAGACAATGAAATAGTTGAAATATCAATGAGAAAACTCGCTTGCTTATGCAGTCTATGTAGTAGTAATAAATGGGATAATAGTGAATCCAAAGACTCATATGGTAGATGGGATTGTGTATCAATCCCCATTGGTTAACATATAAATGTGGAATTATCCCAGTTGAAGGCAGACCAATCAAATATTTCAATAGATTATGATCACATCTTAGATCTCGTACAACCGATTTGGTGAATATTCTATTAATTTTGAATAGCTAGCATAAATTTTGTACACTTTGTTCATTTAGGGGACTTGCATGTTGGCACTCCATTTTTTGTAGGGCACATATAAGTAGTTGTTTCCCCAAAAGGTAATGAATGGGGCACTAACTATTGGTTGGCATGTTGCTTAGAGGTAAAGCAAACCCTTATGCTCTCAGTAACAGACTCTAAAGGAATTCAATTTCTGATTGGATCAATGGTTATTAAAGGAGAATATATAACATAGGATGAAAAAATATGGTTATGTGTTTCAAGATTATAGGCTAGGTGAAGTTGTATACTAGTTTATGAACTTATTTATTGTTACAAACCTCCAACTACAAACAATGCCAAGGACACATCAAAGGTACGATACTTCTTGCCTTACTCTTAGCATGCGAAGTTAATTTGGAGATTATTAGTATTATAAGTGATCATAATGGTCTACTTGAATGATCATAGGTGTGTATACAGGCATGTGGTATATTTTTTTATTTTTTTTCTATTATGAGATAGTGTGTTGTTTGTTTTTTTGTTCAATTTTCAATTAATTTATAGATAACTTCTAAGTGTGTCCTTTGTGTCACTCAGGTTATTGAAATCTAATTGTGTCCTTTGTGTAACCCAAGTTATCCAAAAAATCATAGGCACATGAAGGCCCATCAATAATAACAACCATGTTTTTCAACACCACCCAATGATTCTCGGAAAGATGGGCTTGGATGGCATTGAGAAGTGTATGTGGTTAATTTGTAAATCTATAATTTATCCTCATATAACGGATTAAATGAGCATGATAAATGGTGGTTTTTTTCTATATTCATCCCTTGCATGCCTAGATTGTGAGAAGATTCCCCACTTCAAGCACTCCAAGTATACTAGGGTTTCCAAATTCCACAAAACCTTATAAAGATCAAGTGAAAATGAAGAAGACTAGAAAATAGTGAAGTATTCTCATGTTTTGTTATGGTTAATGGAAATTTTGTTCAATGTTGAACATAGTCGTATGAAATTAGGTCATGTTCTCATTCCACTCATCATGTAATGCCTAGTTTTTTAGAAAGGGCATTAACTCCCTTTCATCATCACCCCAATGCCTATATTGTTATAAATTCCATGTGCTTCTTGTAAATAAAACACATGTTTGGAAACAATGCCTCTCACCAAATCCCTTATAGAATGGTGTAACAATGCTAGGGTTTCATTAAAATATGTAGATTAATTATGGCAACACTCCAACCTACTTGATTGAACAATAACTTAAATATACACGAGGGAATTCCACTCATCCTATGTTGATCGATTGTAAGAAAGGGAATTATCTCCCTCTCTTCATCAGTCCACTCATCCTACCACCATATTAGTGTATGCTTAGACACCAATAGTGAAAACTTTCCAATAAATCTTAGACACCTTGTCTATGTGAATCCCCACTTGATTTCATTTGTTATGAGCATTGTTGATTCTTGTCAATATGGAAAATGGAACCTTCACTATCATCACAACAATCCAAACTACTTTTTCGATCAATATGTTGTGCTTCATCTCAATATATAGTGAGATACAACCCTTGCAAATGTCTGCTCTCAAACCCTAATGGATATGGATAATTGTTATAAAAAACACACCAACACTACTCATCCACGATATAGTCAATTTGTGAAGTATTCTAGTAAAAAATAAAAGAACATGCATAAATCAATAAAACTCCACATGCCCATGTTTCTAAAGTGATGTGGAATTTAATGAACACATCCCTTGATCCTATAACTTTGATACACTAAACATGTGCCTCTAATTGTGTATGATACCTTTTTTGTCTCATTTTACCATACTATCACCATTTTTTAATGATAGAACTCGTTCCCTAGCATTATCCATGAAGCAAGAACCCTAGTATATGGCTTCTTCCTTTGCACATTGTTGATCACTTTTTTGGTCATCAAATCTTGAGTCTTTCTACATCTCCTTCTTGTATATCCTATACTTAATCATTTTGTTTTTATTCTACCATACTATCACCAATTGTTAATGATAGAACCTATTCCTTAGTATTATCCATGAAGCAAGAACCCTAGTATATGATTTCTTCCTTTGCACATTGTTGATCATTTTTTATGTCATCAAAGATTGAATATTTATACATCTCCTTCCTGTATATCCTATATTTTGGGCGCAAGACTATTTTGAGAAGGAATTCTAGTTTGTGTGTAGGCCTATTTTTGGGAGAAGGATCTATTTTGGGGAAAGACCTATACTTAGAAACAAATGACCTAATTTTGGAGCATGCACAACAGGTGGCAAAAAAGCATCATGCAATAGGAAAAGCAACATGCAAGAGGAAAAGCAACATGGCACGCAGGAGGCAATCCTAACCATGGTAACCTTGTGTGTTATGTGTGATTGTTAATGAATGGATACTTTTTTATTATTATTAGCTTGTGAATGAATGGTTAAACTAGAATTATCAGCATGCATGCATAGGTTTAAATATGAACAAATCATAGAAGTATGTGAATATTTAACAAGGGTAATGCATAAGAAATAAATAACACAATCTTGGATCCTCACTCATTCCTATATTGCAAGCGCTTGAGAATTGTCTTTACCCATAAAAGTTATCTTGGGTGAGACTACATTGTGCACCCTATGCGCAGCGTTTCCTTCTGGTTTACCAAGAGGGTCGATAGTGTTGAGGGTTTTTTTGGAAACATGTTGAGATCTGAACCTGGCTCATCCCAAAAAGTGAAAGAGATAACCAACAAATGGTTCCATTTCCGGCTGGAACTGCACAAGATTGAGTGAGCGGGATCCATGGAAGAAACATGCAAAGAATGGAAGTATAGAAGTGAATTTTCATGCCATGGAATCCAACGAAGGTGAATATTGAAAGATGGTTGAAAATGAAGGAACTTGAGTTTGCACAGAAGGAAAACAGAAACCCTAAGTTAACAATATGCAAATATCTCGATAAATACGTGTTTAGCGACTTGCATGAGGTATGTTTCTATGATTTCCTGTATTTGTTGCAAGAGTGTTTATTGATATTAAATGATAACCACCATAAAAATAGAATCAGACAGCTGGAGTGGAATCCTGTGGAAATCACACAGTTACAGCAAGTTAAAAACAAATTTATGCACGTAGTAGATTTCTGGTTAGACAATATTGTTGCAGGGTTTATCACCAAATTTGCAGTAGATACCATGAAGTCTTACAATGCAGAAGAGAAATATTTTCTAAAGGGACCCAGAGGTAGGTATATCATATCATTGCATACTTCAATCAAGATTTTATTATATGACAACGGTGTGATTACCATGGAATCAGACAGTTAAACTTCCCTTCGTGCATGGGGGAGGGGAGGAATCACTGACAGGAGGTTGAGATATGGAAAAAGAGATGGATAAAGGAAAGAAGAAGGAGTTCATGGAACCAATCATGATGGAAGAAGACCAAATAAAGCAGATAATGGCGAAATATGGAAAGATACGCAGTGGAGTACCCTACCAATATAAAATGAATAATAAGAAGAGAGCCATAACTGATAGAGAGGGCTTGTCAAGTGATGAAGAAGAGGTAGAGGATCTCTGGGATATGGAGTAGATTGAGGAAATCCTATGCATAATGTATGAAAGGAAAATAGGAGGTCCAAGTTCAAGGACAGAAGGCATAACTCAAATCTAGATCACCATCAGTGTAGAACCTATAACCCCATGTGTGACTAATACACCAGAAAGAACATCATTGTTTATCAATCAAATTTTAGTGGAAGAAAGACAATGTGACACACATCAAATCAAGGAGCATCAATTGGAGGATCCAGTTCAGGAAGTAACTATCAATTATCTACATCGCACAAAGGTAGTGGCTCAACATAGTTCAAAATGGTAGGACATGATCCCATGATCAAATTACCAAAATTTCGGGGAGAGGCATCAAAGGACCCTGAAAATCACTTATTAATTTGTGAGAAGATATTGGAAACAAAGAAGATCACAGATGAGGATACAAATCTTGCATTGTTAGCAATGACACTAAGAGACCGTGCACTAGACTCATATATGAGCCTATATGTAAACAATCCACAGGGAATACCAAAGACTATTACAGACGTGAAAAATCTATTGGTAAATGATTTTTAGAAGATCAATACATGAATGAAATGATTTAAATCAAGTGGAAACCAAGTGATTCTATTTGGGAGATTGATCAGCGGTTCAAACGACTGAAGGGTAAGTTGAAATATGCAATTACTGACATGCAATATAGACACTTATTTGTGAACTCCCTATTACCACATTTGAAATACACGCTAAGACAACAAAAGTTCCAAACTCGGGAAGAGGATTTGTAGGCATCCTTACAACTGGAAGAGAAACAGTATCAGCAGATAGATCCAACAATAGAGGAGTTGAAGGAGGATTTGAAGAATTTAACATTTCAACTTAACTAGAATAAGGGTAAAGAGAAAAGAGAAGTTGTTTGTTGTACCCTATCTAGGATAGAAGGACACCATAAGAATGAATGTCCAACTTTAGTGCAGTATATGGTGATATGGGTGCCAAACCCATTTCCAACAGGAGGACCATGGTGTGATATTTGTAATACACATGGGCATGATCCATATCATTTTCCAATGATGCAAAAATATAAGACGGTACCAAGAAGTTCATATAGCAATTTTTGCAAATCAGTGGGTCATGATAAGGATTGTATAACGATGGAGATGATGAGAGAAATAAATTCATATACTTATAGGGTGTAGGAAGAAATGATGACAGGAAAATATGCACCTCATTTTAGCTAGATACCACCACCATACAACAATGTGCAATAGTAATACAACAATGTGCAGCCGCAGTATAATAACGTGCAGCCACAGTATTATCCCATGCAGTATAACCAGGTACCTTAGTACAATGCACAACGCGGATATTGAGGTGGATATAGAGGTGGAGGATGAGGCGGAGGAATATTTGGACAAGGCATAGGACTAGTAGTGTGCCACAACTTCCAACAACCAAAACATTATGCAAAGGATTTTCCACTCCCACTAGAGACATGTATGTACTATCGTGCAACAGATCATGACACAGAAGAATTTCCAACACTCTTGGGGAATGTACAATGAATTTCTACAAAATCCATGGATATAGTCACTCGAGGAGGAGCCAAGATGGGAACTGATGTAGTATCATGTGATCTGGATCAACACCAATGGGTTAAGAAGGACATTGAGCCACAGAAGCAGTTTGACGCGCGGAAAGAAAAGGAATCATTTAAGGAATGTAGACAGGAGTGTCTCAATAAGAATCTTGTGTCTACATAATTCACGCATCAACCTCAAAACCCACCAATATATGGGATTCCATTCTCAATGGGCCATACCAATAAAGAACAACCTCTAGAGAAAGTAAGTACCATAAAGACTTTTATACAATCATGTGTTAAGTTATTGAATGACCCATCATCTGTTAAGGTATTACAATATATGATAGAAAGGTGTAACACAGATATGGAAGGGAAGTTAGAACAGAAAACAATCAATCATCTCCATACAAGAAGAAGGACAAGTAGAGAATTCAGATTGAAAGCCAACATTGGGAATTTCAATATGGGTGATGTTATAATAGATTTAGGCTCTGAAGTAAATGTCGTACCTAAGAAGATGTGGAAATGTATGGGGGAACCTGACTTAGGATATTTAGTTGTCCAGTTGAAACTATCAAATCAACACAGGGTGTTACCTATTGGAAGACTTAAAGGTGTGATAGTATATTTGGATGGAGTGTGCACTATGGTAGATTTTTAAGTGATAGAGATAGTGGATGGAATGACACCTTATCCAGCATTACTTGGAATGGATTGGGAATTTGATAAACAAGATATAATCAACTTGAAGACAATAAAAATGACTTTTGAATCAGACGAATATAGAGTCATTACACCACTGGATCCTTCATAAGGAGAAAGGTTTGTAGAGGCCACTTGTTTGGATCTGGAGGAAATAAACCATTTGTAAAGAACCATCGTGTGAAAAGAGGATTATGTTAACCCAGCTGAAGATGGGGTAATCAGTTGGAGAAGCATTACATCAAGTGGTTTTGACTCAAACACAAGTTTGAACAATTGGCAATGACAGTTACATGAAGTTTCCACAAGAAGGTGTGCAAGAATAGATCGCGCAATAAGATGGGTTGGTACAGACATAAGAAAACTTCCCAGCTTTCATGGGCTAAATGACTTAGAGTATTTTTCGACAAATTATGAAGATGAAGTGTTAGAAAATTAGAGGATATTATCCCTATATATTCCACTCAAGGAAACACCTGCAATATGGTGGGGTGCACACAAAGAAACAATTGAGGACTGGTATCAGTGTAAACAACTATTGCGCATTAGATTTGGCACAGAACAGGGAAGCAATAAAATGTAGAGGTATGATGGAAAAGGAACACCAGTAGAACAGTTGGAGAAGTGAAAGACATAATGGAGGATGACACCACCAAAGGAATGGCCTCATCACTTTATCCATACATTGGAAGGAATCTTGTGGAACTGGTATATAGATCAGGAGATGCACAGAGGCACTATAGAATGAATAGGATTACAATAGAATTGTGTAGTAAATTTCTCATTTGAACATTAAAACCCCAACATTGATTCAACATTGAAGCTGATATGGGGAATGGTATTTATTGATGAACCAGAGGTTGAAATAATGACATAATATCAACAACAGAATGGACAAATAGTCAAAAAGTTACTTTCATGCTATCATGTGGAAGAAGAAGCACCAGATGAAGATGATCCACACAACATTTAGATCACTGATATTGAAGGATACTGAGAGATGGAAGGTCCATATCTAGAGTCAGAAGTTTTTTTATCACCTATCAAAGTTAATAAATTCAACATTGGGATGAATGACAATCCTAAAATGGTGAGTATTGGAGACTACTGGGATGAGAAAACAGTAGAAAGAATAAGAAAGTTAATGCATGAATACAATGACCTATTTCCAACAACCTTTACAGACATGAAAGGAATAGCAGGGGATATAGGTGAGATGAAAATACCCCTCAAACCAGAGGCTAGACCTGTCAGGCAGAGACCTTACAAGTTGAATCCAGTGTATAAGAAGAAAGTAAAAGCAGAAATTGATCGAATGTTGGAAGTTGGCATTATAGAACTAGTTGAGGAATATGAATTTATCATTCCATGGTAGTCCAAGAAAAGAAACAAGGGGGGATAAGGATTTCTGTAGATCTGAGGAAACTTAATGATGCTTGCTTACATGACCCTTTCCCTACCCCTTTTACAGATGAGGTTTTAGATAATGTGGGAGGCCAGGAAGCATATTCATTCACATATGGATTCTCAGGTTACCATCATATCAAAATAGATCCAAAGGATGGATATATGACTAATTTTTCTACAGAATGGGGATCCTACCAATATACAGTCATGTCATTTGTGTTGAAGAATGCACCAGCCATTTTTTCAATAGTATTCATAGCTTCTTTTAAGGAATTCATACATCAATTTCTAGAAGTATATCTGGATGATTGGACTATATATAGTCTTCTAAAGGACCATGTAAAAGTGTTAAGACTAATGTTGGAAAAATGTAGGCAATGTCAGATATCATTAAATATCAAGAAATGCATTTTTGGTACACCTTTTGGAATATTGTTGGGACATATAGTGTTAAAAAAGGTTTACTAGTGGACCTTGTTAAGATTTTTGTCATTGTGAATTTACCACCACCAAAGTCAATGCGCCAGTTAAGAGAAACACTCGGACATACAAGCTATTACCAGAAATTTATAAAGGGGTATGCACAAATTACTGCACCAATGGAAAAATTGTTAAAGAAGGACACCAGATTTATGTGGAATGAGGATTGTTAGCAAGGATTGGACACTTTAAAGAAAAAGATGGTAACAACACCTATACTAGTATTTCTAGATGGGTAAAATACATTTCATGTGCACGTAGATGCATCAACCATAGCACTTGGAGAATTTTTTGCATAGCCAAGAGTAGGGGACTTATACCATCCTATAGCCTTTGCAAAAAGAAAATTGTCAGAATCATAGTAGAATTATAACACCATAGAAAGAGAAGGTTGAGCCATGGTATATGCACTTCATAAATTCAGGCACTATTTACTCGGTAAACACTTTAAAATGTTCACAGACCATTATTCCCTAAAGTATATATTCAACAAGCCAATGTTGGGGGGGGGGGAGGATCTGTAGATGGATATTATTATTCCAAGAACTTGATTTCAAAGTGATAGTCAAACCAGAGAAGTTGAATGTAGGACCGGATCACCTTTCAAGGGTAACTAATGGAGAATAACCTACTAACTTGGAAGACAACTTCATTGATGCACAATTATTTTCAGTACAAGTAGATGATGAATACTTCGATGATATTATTGAATACTTAAGCACAGGGGTTGCACCATAGGATCTCAACACTGTGTAGAAGAAAAATTTGGTAGTCAGAGCTGTATAATATCAACTCATTGCATGTAATTTATGCAAGATGGGTGTAGATAGCATTTTGAGAAGGTGTGTATTGTAACATGAACAACCCATAATTTTAGTAGAAGCTCATGAAGGTATAGCTAGAGTAAATTATGTAGGAAAAGCTACTGCATGGAAGGTATTATGTGTAGGATTATGGTGGCCAATAGTCCATAAGGATGCCAAGGAATACTGGCAGCAATGTGATGTCTGTCAGAGGGTTGGAAAACCTAATAGAAGGGATGAGATGCCTCTAAGACTACAAGTGACTCTACGTGTATTTGACAAATGGGAAATCAACTTTGTTGGACCTATTAATCCACCAACAAAAAGGTTAGGAGCTAGATATATCATTACTACGACTGAATACTTAAAAAGATGGGAAGAAGCAGCACCAGTCAAGGATTGTAGTGTAGAGACAACATCACAGTTCTTATTTGAGCAAGTGATCATGAAATTTGGATGTCCTAGGATTCTTATGAGTGACCAAGGCACTCATTTTATCAATAATACCATCATGGCTATGACTGAGGAGTTTGAAGTCTATCACTAGAAGAGTACACCATATCATCCTCAGGAAAATGGAACAATAGAAGCATTCAATAAAATCTTGGAAAATGATTTGACTGAGATCTGCAATGTCAACAGGGATGATTGGGAATTGAAAATACTAGTAGTATTATGGTCATATAGGCCCACATGTAAGAATTTGGCAAGAAAAACACCATTCAGATTGGTGTATGGGAAAGAAGTTGTGGTGCCATTAGAATTTTTGGTACCCAGTCTATGCATAACAAAAATTACCAACATGACAGAAAGAAGTGCAATAAAGGAGAGGTTAATTCAACTAATGGAAATGGAAGAGGATAGGATTCGGGAAGGATTTCACCAAGAAGTACAAAAATCAAGAGACAAATCATGGCATGAAAGACATGTTAAAAAGAAGAGTTTTAAGGAGGGAGACCTAGTTCTTCTCTATGACAACAAAGTTTTCCAACACCCTGGTAAGTTTAGAATGTATTGGCTAGGGCCATATGAAGTAAATACTATCATGGATGGGGGATCTATGCAGCTAAAATACTTGGGAGGAATAGAACTAAAAGGAATTATCAAAGGTAGTCAAATGAAGTTGTACAGGGACAGTTGACCTACTAACCCTTAAAAGTTACATCGTAGTAGGAAAGGCATGTATCTAGTGTACTATAGCATAGATTAGGACAGAAAATTGATAAAAAGAAATTAAAAGGGAAAAAAAAAGAAGAAAAACACAAAAAGAGGAAAAATTTGACAGAACCGCAGGAAAGTGCGAAAAAAGTTGTGCAACAATTACCACGAAAAACATCGGATGACAACATGCAGGGAAAATTACACTCAGCGCAAATACACGCAAAAAGTAAAAAATAGCTACAACCAGGTCTATAAAGTGTGAAAAGCATGCATCCATTCAACACTTAGTGATTTTTTAGCATCGAGAGAGATACAAAGTGTGTTCCATACCTAGAACTTTATGAAGAAGCAAGAGAGTGTGCGAATAGGAGAAAATATGACCCCACCAAAGTTTTGCGCTCTAGACCAATATGTGTGGGTTACCCAACAGGGCCAAAGGTGCAAGGAAAGAATGAGACATCCTGAGAACGTGGTAGAGATGGAAGATGTCACCACTTTGGACACAAAATCGATGAGCCCAACATGGGTTGAAGAGGAAACATAAAAAGTGTTGAAATAGGAAGTAGGGTAGAGTTTTGGGGCCTGCAATAGTATCCTAAACCCTCACCCTAAAACACCTATGAAACCTGATGAAATGATAGGTCAGTGATAGAGCCATGAAGGAGAGGAGGTGTTGTTCGAGGATATCACCAACTAGATGGACTCCAAGAGGGAAGAAGAGGACACAGAAACAATAGAGGTAGGCCCATCTATTGTTGGGAAGAAAAAAAATGTGTAGGACACCACGGACATCACACTCCCATATCTCCCAGATGTAGTGGTCACTATGTACGATATGCTGGGAAAGGTACAAAAACTTAAGTACTCAGACCGCGATGTGCGCGATGCAACCAAATTCCCATATTTGGTAGAAGAAAATTACTTAGCAAACACAGGGGAAATTGGACCCCTAGGAAAACCGATAATGGAGCCTGTGCAGTGGATAACATGGTTGTACAACTCTTCCATAATCAACCTATTGGATATACTGCACTTTGAGCGCAGTAAAAATGTCGATATTTGCATCAAACAACTAGTCACTCATGTACATGGAGGAATCCTTTGGATGGATAGGCTAATACATATGGATGTGGCACTAATCGTCAAGATCATAGGACTACCTATAGTCGGCATACAACCAAAGGAGTACTTGGATAATAAGGTGCGCAAGAAGGAAATCGTCGAGCTGGTCAAAGCACAATTTGGTACCGGTTGAGGAAACAGATCAGGCATTGTGCTCAAGGATATTAATGACAATGTGACAAGGTTCTACAACAAGCTTATGGATTGCAATATGTTGAGGAATGTATAAAAGAAGAAGCTCCAGCATGAGTTATAGCAGTAGTCGCATAGTCCACGAAGGGAGTGATGTTCATCTAGGCACCATACCTCTTGAACCAATTTTGGAGGATTGTAGAGATGCAAAGGATAATGGAGTCGAGTTCCATTACTCCTGGATCATCATTCTTATAGAGTTGGCAGGATGGCAGGAGACAAATTTTTCAGCTTTCCTGGATAGGAAAGGAAAATGGTATGCGACCCGTTATGAGTCCCTCTTGCAAACCAAGGACAATAAAAATTAACAAGTCAATAACATAGTTTTTCAATGTTGCTTGAGGAAATACAATAGCACAAAGCCAATGTGTGGCACATACGTGTGGATGTAATCAAGAGATGGAAGGGATAGCTAGGTTCAAGTCATTCAAGCACCACATGTGGGTTCAGGCCGTAAGGGATCCAAAGAAGGCATGGCTAAAAATATAATATTGTGTCACCAAAGAGGAAGTTGACTAGATAATTAAAGACTAGAATGTGCAGTGGAAGCTTCCAGTATCAAAACCAATAACAATACTAGTCGTGACACAATCCTCCAAGCCCAAGGACAAGCTTGAAGTAGGTTCCTCAGAAAGAAAAAAAAAAAAAAAAAAAACAACCCAACCAATAACACTAGAAAGGTTGCAGCGTAGAATCAACCATCCAGAAGAAGTGCAGTACCAAAAACACCAAGAAGGATAGCAACAACGACAAGGACATACGGCTAGCAATAGACCGGAAAGGGGGATACATCATAGGTTGGTGAAGAGAGGTTCCAAGTTACAACAAGGGGGGTGAAACCCTCACAAACAACAAGGAAGCCAACGTAGGTAGAATAGGTGTGAAAAAAGAGGAAGTATGTCACAAAATACCCAGTCATCACCCTGATAGAGGATGATGTTGAATTCATCATGGACAAGGTCCAAGAAAGGGGGGAAGAGACAATATGTATTGTAGTGGCACAAAGAGAAGAGATCATGGCCAAGCTCATAGAAGTCCATGAAACTCTAAAACAACTATAGAGTCAAAAAGGACCACAGGCCACAGTGCAACAATAGAAAAAGACACAATGACCCCATGCATAGAAAGAAGGAGAGGAAACAATACATTTTGTACTACAAGTTGGGGAGACATTCACAGTCACTCACCAAATGATCAAAATGGATCATGAGACTGCACAGAAACCCATGGGGGAAGTGGAGAATTTTGAAGTCGTCATGGCCTAGATACCCACCAAGGCACTATACAGACTCTAGGACAACATAATGAAAGAAGTGCAATCCAAAGCCCGTGTGGATGTGGCTAACTTTGAGATGGGTAGAGGATTTGTCGAAATGTTACAAATCACATGTGACCAACTGACCTTGGAGAAAGAAGAGGAGAAATAATGTGCATATAAGATAGAACAGGGACTAACAACAGTATATGATCACATCCCAGACAACGCGCAAGCACTAGAAAGGAGTGCAGAGGAGAAGATCAAAATTATCTCACAAAAAATTGATGGATATAAGCAGGAAATCAAGGAGCTCAAAGAAAATATTAATCCTACAACTCCTCCAGAGGTTCGAGAATAGAGAGAATAGAAATATGCACTCTAGATAACGGAGATGGAGAAAGAAGCAATGCAATTATAAGAGTTGTTTGATAGAACCACATACATCTGGACCATCTTAGAGGAAGATGAAATGGTCCAACAGTGAAACCAAAAAGAGGAGAAAATCAGCACTACCATACATGAGCTAAATCAATGACAGAAAACAATGAGTATCATGAAGCACTTAAAGGGCACTCAAGAAATGAATACTTTGCAGACAGAGTTGAAAACCATGCAGACAAATAAGCAAGAAAGACAATCCCAATTGGAACCCCTCCAAGAACAAGAAGCACAGATGATTTCATAGCTGGAGGAAGAGAATACGAGTATGGCATAGGCACAGTCAGAGGGAGCAACATTAATACAAGAGCATATAACAATGTAGATAGTCGAGGCACTAACAACAAAAGTTGTGCAGATGAGGGAAAAAGGAAATGAACTAGTAGAGAAGTTCCACAATTTGGACAAGGTTGTACAGGGAGCATGCACCACCTGAGTGGCTCGGGATGAGCCACATGTTAGTGTTGGGGGCCTATTGGGTGTAGGCCTATTTTGAGCAGGAATTATAGTTTGGGAACATGCCTATTTTTGGGAGAAGGATCTGTTTTGGGGAAGACTGAGACTTAGAAACAAATGACCTAATTTTGAAGCACGTGCAATAGGTGGCAAGAAAGTAGCATGCAAGAGGAAAAGAAACGTGGCACATAGGTAGGAAAGTCTAACCATGATAGGGTTAGGGTTTTTTACAAATATTGTAATGGCTATAAGCCATAAAGTAGTGTAAATAAATACCTAGGAGGTCTAGGGGAGAGGGTGGTTGTTGTTGTTGTGGTAGAGGATAATTTATGTTGTCAAGTATAAATAGTCCTGTAGTAGAGTCGAGCCATGTAGTCTTTGAGGGTTAGGTCACTGGATGAGGAGTCTGGTGTGATCTAGTCCACCTCACAGAGGTTTCTTTCCCTCATCTTGATTGTAATATTGAAGATGTAATGCACGCAATCTGAGATTTTGCAGCAGAATAAATAAAATATCATAGAGTCATATTTTTGTGGACGTAGCCCTAGGAGGGGATGAACCATGATAACCTTGGTTGTTATGTGTGATTGTTAATGAATGGCTAATTTATGTTGATTATTATCTTTTGAATGAATGGTTAAACTAGAATTATCAGAATGCATGCATAGGTTTAAAGATGAACAAATCATAGAAGTAATTGAATATTTAACAAGGGTAATGCATAATAAAGAAAGAACACAATCCCAAATCACCACTCATGCCTATACGGCAAGTGCTTCAGCATTGCAGTCACCCATAAAAGCTATCTCAAGTGAGACTATGTTATGCACCCTATGCATAGCGTTGCCTTCTGGTTTACTAGGAGGGTCGATAGTTTTGAGGGTTTTGTTGGAAACATGTTGAGATCTGAACCTAGGTCAGTCCAATAAGTGAAACAGTAACCAACACTATTCTTAATAATTTTATTTTTCTTTTATTTCCTCTTGTAGTTTTCACTAACCTTGTCTATAGTCATCATAATCCCGCAAACCCACAAGTCTCAAAAGATCACACTTAACCATTTTTATATTTTTCCTTTTTCCATACTTAGTCATTTTTCATATGGTGGGAGTCATATTGTGGGGTGAATAAGGTTCCAAAAATACCCCAATCCCGCAACCCCATATTCCGCTCACTCTAAAAATAACCCTCAACATGAATTTTGTTCTTTATTTTACTTCGTATTTTTTTTTATTTGCGAATGCAATACTCCCCTACATCTCTTTTCCATATCCCATAGTTCCGCAATCCCACAATTCCACAATCATCATTTCTCACTTTTTGTCACTTATTCCACACCTTCATACATAAACATTTTTCATACATCCCTGCGCAATATTCCATTTCCCAAGAACATTTATTATCATACTACTAGATCAGTTGGCCCATAATGAGGTGAATTAAAACCATTTTAATGGATCAAATATCGTAAGTTATCCACCTTAAATATAAATCAAATCATGCAGTTAAAACTCAAAGACACAATGTATAATATTAAATAAAGTACATGGAATAATTTACTAATCAAAATCCTCGTTGTAAATTCTTATTACGATAGACCACCACCTTTTTCATTCTATTCAAGATTCGTTAGGACATGAAGACCACACTTTTCAATGGTCTCATGCATTTAACTAGTATACATAGCTCCCTCTTGAAGAAAAGAATCCAAGCAAGGTCTGGACTTCCAGAATAAAATTAGCAGATTGTATGCATGAATTATCAGACTTCAAGGAGCTCATTCTCTGGTGTGTCGACAACTTCAACCCCGGAAAAAAGGATTATTTAGTTGCAAGGGGATATTCATATTTCCATGGATCCCACAGTGTTTATAAGGATGTTCAAGCTACCCGAGCCTACCACAATATTTAAAAGTTGAGAAGCAGATTCCTTTCTAAAGGCCAAACATGGAGGGACAAAAATTTTGGACAATTTTTTTTCGAATTCCTTAGAATACTCTAAAATTCCACCCATATAGAGGTATATTCTTTGAAATACCCTTACAAAGAGTTTTCCTAGCTATTTTCTAGGATTATTGGGTAGGAATCTATAGCTATTGTCCCAATATATGTGTTGCATGTTTTGCACCTCTCTATCCATGAGAGTGTTTTATATGACTAAGCTCGAATTAATTCGATTGAAATATATTTTCAACTTTTAAATTTTTAGAAAAGTAAAAAATTCATCATGACTTCATATTTGATTTATGCGATAACATACTGCCATATCTTCGAATATTTCCCTTGAACAAAAAGTGTAGACTTTGGTAAATACCATGTGCAATTTTGGTACCCTACGTTATGGAAACACAACAATCCATATAATTTTTATAAGGTTTAGAATGCTTTCATGTATAGCTTCAAAAATTTGGTCTATGATCCTATTACATCAAGAATATCTATTGAAGTCGCTACCTTTTATTATACAGCTTTGAGGAGAAACCCTCCTTACTCCCCTTTTAAGTGTCTAATAGATTGTTTGTTATTGAAGTTTGTAAAAAATACAAGTTTTGGGCACACTTCTTTAATGAAAATAGGAAAAAAGAGTTCATTCCATTTCCTTGGAAAATCACTGAAGTCGCTATGAAAAACATTTCCCATCTGAATGAATTTTCTAAGTATTTTGATAATTTCAAATTAAGAGAAGTCACTGAAGTCCTTGGATTTGACCCAGTGATTTTTTTACAACACATATGTCAGCAATCGGCTATGGATAATCCTTTGTAAATAAAACTTAGTTAAAAGAATCAAAACCCTATGGGAGCCATCCTATACAAAGATAATGATCATTTGGACACCTTGGTTAGCACTTTGTTGGACATACATTTTGAATAGCTAAGTTTTGAAGAACGCGTGCAAAAGTATAAAAGGGAGAAACTTGTGGGGTCAATTAAAAAGTCATAGCATATGAAAAAGGAAGAAAAGCAATAGTTAGGCATGAAAAATTAACATGTGGGTGAAAAATAAGGAAAAGCAACATGTAGGTGCAAAATAAGGAAAAGCAACATGCTGGTAAAAAAGAAGAAAAACAGTTAGGACATATTAGGGTTTTGGGATAGACTATTAGGGTTTTGAGCCCTAACTCTATGTATAAATATGTAATGGGTTGGGGAAGAATAGGCTATAAGATATTAGGTTGTGTATGGGTGAGAATTCTTATTGGAGGTTTTGGAGAGGTTTTGCAGAGAGAGGCCTACACTATAGAGTGGCTAGGCTAGATTGAGGATATAAAATGTTGTATCTATTGTAAGCGCAGTGCATATGCCTGAGATGGTGATTGCATGAAGATTAATATAGAATCCAATCATTGTGGACATATCCCAAGGATTGGGTGAACCACATTAAAATATGTGTCTTTATGTGTTGTATTTATGTGGTTGTTCATGGATGTTTTGTTTATGCATGATTAGTATATATTTGTTTACTATATGATTGATGTGCAGTGATAATGAATGATACAATGGGTTACTTATGTTGAAATCTATGTTATAAGGGTTATGTACAATAGAGTTTGTTAACTAATCAAAGTATATGAATAAATATATTGCGCGCATGGTGGATAAATAGTAATGGATATGATTATATCATCACATCCCCTCGTCCCTATAGAAACTTGGTTCCTACAACCCCAGTAGATTCCTCGGGTGAGACTTCACTGGCATTCAAGTGATGCAAAAAGGGTCAGTATCTAAAGGGTTTTGTTGGTTGAATAAACTGAACCCAGGGTCTTAGAATTGCGTGCCAAAAAATGGATATGTTGTCAGGACCCAAAATTTGTGATTTAGGGAATGTTTTCGAGGCCGAATAAGAAAGAGATCATTGAATGGATGGAAAGGAAGGAACAAGAATTTTTCCGAGGAGAGAATAGAAACCCTCGGATGAGCGATGAAAAATGGTTGCAAATGTATGTGTTCACAGAGTTGCATGAAATTTTCTTTGGCGAATTTCTGATTATTTTGACTGAATGGTTATAAATATTAGTGGAGAATATCAGAAGATATCGTACTGCAATGTCGAGGAACTGGACCCATAAGTTGGTAAGACAATTGAATTATGTAAGTAATACTACTTCTCACGCAGTCATTTTCTGGTTGAATAGCATACTGGGGGATTATATTACAGAATTTGTAGTAGATTGAACCGAGTCATATAGTGTTGCAGAGAGAGATTTCTTTAAGGGACTGCACGGAAGTTTTTTGAAAGCACAGGGTACCTGGATAAATATGTTGTTGTGCGACAAGTGTATGATGATGATGGAGTCTAATTGCTAAGGGTCTTCATGTATATAGGGTTCCAATAAATGACGAAGGGATAGTCTGAAGGTAAGAAGGAATGAAGAAAGAAATAACTAAGGAAGGGAGGGATTGAGGATGAAGAGAAACGAGGAAGGTATATCATAAGAAGAAGAAAATTTTGGAGTACTATGTAGTGGAAGAAGGTATAAGAGGTTGAATACTCGGGCTAATGAAGGAGAGTCACACAATGAGTATGAAAGGAGAGAACCATGTGCAATAGTCCAGATCGTAGAAATACCCCACACACAAGGAGAGGAAGAGGGTTCTCAATTTAGTCCTATAATAGAAGAGTCATTAAGTCCTTCTCAAGATGGATCCTATGTAGATTCCATGACCCCATGTGTGTCACCTAGATCTAAGATAGCATCCAAGGATTTTTAAAAATTACTTATAGTTATCATAGGAAGAAAGAGTTGTAGTATCCAGAGCAATGGAAGTAGTGTGTTGATTCATAGTCAACCATCTACATCGACAGGAGGTACTACACAAAACACCATGGAAGGTTTATAAAACACATTGAGAATGCCTGATTTATAGCGAGTTGGGTCAAGGGACCCAGAAAAACATCTATTTGTATGTAAGAAAATTTGGTTTGCAAAGAATGTCCAAGATGAGGCCACAAAGATTGCGTAGTTGGAAACAATGTTTAGAGGATACGAATTAGTATGGTACATGAGCATTGGATCATGAAGGAAAATGGTTCTAGACATTGGATAAGTGAAGAAGGACCTTCATCTATAGATCATACAGGTCAAGGAGAAGAGAGAACAAAAGCATACGTAGGTGGGTTTCAGTAGAAGAAAGTCACAAGAAAAAGTCAAACTATATGGATTTTTCATACATATCCATGAGTCATAAAGGAGACAGTCAAAAACATATGTGGGTCACAGTGGGGAAAGTCTCGAATATCCATGGGTCGTAGAAGAGACAGTTGTGGATGCCTAGAAAAGTATGCCAGAATTGATTGTAGAGCAGGGCAACCCTTGTTAGGTTAGTCTGCAATTGTATTTATCTTAGTGGGCCACTATCCCTATTAAGGGAGCCCTAATTTTAGCATAATAAAATCATTCTTAGCATTGGTTTTACCTCAGCGGTTTTCTAGGGGTATTTACCCAAAAATATTGGTGTTCATGTGTGCTTGATTTGGTTTCCTAGTTTATGATTTTGTTGCATGATATTGAGTTGAATATTACAATAGTGTATTTTTTTTTGTGAGATACTAATATGATTGTAGTAATGATATCACTAGATAACATAGTATGTTGGTGTTGGAGTAATAATTTCTACATGGTATCAGAGCATACCTAGGGTTGAAAAAAAATTCAGAAATACATACATTTGAAATGATCCCTAAGAACTGGTACCTAGAACTAGAAATGCGTAGAGAAACGGTGAACATGGATGAACTAACTCAAAGGTTTAAGGTAACATATACTTTTGAACATGAATCTCCATTAATAGATGTAGCTTTGCATTCCATTAGAAACAATATTTTTTCAGAAGAAGGGTCGATGGATGTAGTACCTTTGTGTAGTGTGCATAGAGATTCTATGACTATTCATGAGTTACGAGAATGCTATAATGTTGCTAAAGAAGATCATGATGAGGAAGATCCAAGAAATATACAAATACCTGAAACCAAGGGGAACTATACAATGGAAGGTCCAAAGCTTGATTATGTTGTCTATGCAAATCCATTAAGGACACAAAGGGTAAATATTGGGACAAAAGAGAATCCAAAGTTCGCATAGATAAGGGACTACTGGAATAATGAAATTGTGGAAACAATTGTAGAATTATTGTGCGAGGATCAAGATTTATTCCCAACCACGTTTTCAAGAATGAAAGGGATATCTAATGAGCTAGGAGAAATGAATATCCCTTTGAAACCAGATGCTAAGCCAGTAATACAGAGACCCTATAGACTGAATCCGAAGTATAAAGAAAAGGTAGAGGTGGAGATAGACAGAATGTTAGAAGCAGGAATTATTGAACTAGTGGTGGAATCAAAATGGATAAGTCCAATGGTAGTACAAGATAAGAAAACAAGGGGAATCATAATTTTTGTAGACCTAAGAAATCTAAATGATGCATGTTTGCATGATCCATTTTCGACACATTTTACTGATGAAGTGCTATAGAATGTAGAGGGGCGGGAGGCATATTCCTTCACAGATGGATTCTCAATATATTGCCAGATAAAAATTGAGAGGGAAGAAATATATAAGACTACTTTTTCAATAGAGTAGGGAGGCTACCAGTACATGGTGATTCCTTTTGGGCCAAAGAAAGCACCTACAATTTTCTCAAGAGTAGTTGTCGCAACCTTTAAAGAATTTATCCATAAGTTCCTTAAAGTTTATTTATATGATTGGATTGTGTTTACTATCTTGAAGAATCACATAGAAGTACTAATATTAATTTTGGATAGGTGTAGACAATGTCAAATTTCATTGAACTTGAAGAAATGTGTGCGCCTTTTGGAATTTTGTTGGGCCATGTGGTATGTAACCAAGGGTTGCTAGTGGATCCTACTAAGATTGCAGTGATTTTGGAATTACAAACACCTACATCAGTAAGATAGTTAATATCAACCCTAGGCCATGCAAGATATTATAGGAAGTTCATTAATGGATATGCACAGATTACAACACCAATGGAGAACTTGTTGAAGAAAGAAGCTAAATTCCAATGGAATGAGGACTGTCAGTGAGCCGGATTATTTTCGGCACGAAATGAGAGCAGAGATATAATAAAGAAATGTAAAGAGATGTCTCGTATATCCAATAATATAACAAAAATATACTAGAGATGAAACCCTAAACACAAAGATACAATAATACTCAATTTCTATTAATTAGTGACAATGTACAAAGACTGTAAAAATACAAAGTGAAATACTTGCTAGAATGGTGGAAGCTTATCTCTGAGAAGAAATGTGATGGCTACTCACATTCACAAGAATATGGATTACAATGAGGCTCTAAATACATTTTTAACATAAATAAAATCCAAAACCCTAACCCCGAAAGATGAAAATCCAACAGTTTTGTGGACGTCGTTTTGGGTAGTTTGGTGTATCAACTTCCTGGGGGTGTAAATTTTCCATACAATCTCTGTTTGGGGCACATGATAGCTCATTAGAAAGGTCTATCCAAGGAATACACATGTTTTCGTCAGACTCTAAATTTATCTATAATTTTACTGTGGAGACCCTAAAAACATTGTTTAAGGCCTCAAAATGTCCCCAAAAGTTCAGGACCCAAAAAGTAGAAAGCAAACTGCCAAGCTAGAAAACTATTTTTCAAGCCAGTGGAATAGGTGGGTGGCCACCGATATCCACCTAGATCAATCCTCCCTCCTTAGGAATAAATGGTATTCATTGCATTTATTTCCCGGGGGAGAGGGGGAAGCATTTGTTGAACCTGAACCTTGGTGAGATGCTTGCCTTGCTGCAAAAGTTGTGTTGCTTAGTTTGTTGAAGGATGTCACAAACTTGTTGTCGATGGGGTTGAGTCTGTTCAACCAGTCTAGCTACATGAGATGATTGTGTGCCAAAGGAATATTTTCACTTTTTTACAACCTTGTCAACCTACTTTGTTTGGATAGAAGGTGCTTGGGTCAAGGCTGTAGTGGTTATAGTGTCCTTTTGTTCACCCTTTGAACAAATTGTGAAGAAGCTGAATTTTGTAGTATGAGATACTATTTTGTGGCACTGTTTAGGTGGGATAGTAGTTGGAACTACCTCTGGTATCCTGTAGAGATGACCCCCTAGAGTAACAATGACATTACGGGGTCAAGACTCATAGATATCATGGTGCTTCCACATATATGGATGGCCCAAGAGAACATCACAGTCATCCAGCAGGGAAACATCACATAATACCTCATCCTTGAAGGGATGGATGTCGTATGAAAATCAACATTGTTAGCTGACATGAAGATCTCGTCCCTCGCAAAGCCACCCGATGTTGTATGGTTGTGGGTGTGGTGCTGTCAAAAATCCCAACTATTTGACGACCTCTATTAAGATCAGATTTTTCTAGCTTCCACTATCAACAATAAAATGCAGCAGGGTCCCCTTCATCCACAGTTGTCAATGAAAAAGGTGCTCCCCTTCTTTAGGATCTGCTGGTTCTTCTAGTTGGATTGATGCAATCATGACAATAGAAGTGGGGTCTGCGTCGATGATCTGTCTTATAATACTACTTTCTGAATCACATTTTGAATCAGGTTTTGGCTCCTTATCTTTGATCTCAGACACCAATGATTTTTTTGAGCGACATTCATCGGTGTTGTGCCAGGATATTTTTTGTAAATCACATCATTTTCTAGTGTCCTTCTTCATCTTTTTATGACCCTTCTTTTCCCGTGGCTTGGATTGGTTCTCAGGAGGTTTTTTGTTAGGGTTGTCTTTATCATACTTTGGTTGTTGTGGATTTGAAAACCCGAACTCCCATTTGTTCTGGTGCCTAAATTTCTGCTCGATTTTAACATCATATCGATACACAACACTGAGTGATGAGATATCCATAAAATCCATTTCAATTTGGATGTATCTATGTAGAGCCCCACGGTATTTCAAAACCAAATTTCACTTGAATTATTTGATACCCATATTGGTGCGCAATGTATGGAAGGTATTGGTGAACTTTGGCACTGCTTGGACCCTCTCTTTCCATAGTGTGGTCCATCTCATGTACAGGTCTTCATAGTTGCCAATAGGGTAATATTGTTCCTTGACTGCATCCACAAAACAATACCAAGTGGGATCGACACCATGTATTCTAGACTCCTCTGTGGAAGTTTTCTTGCAGTAAGTTTCCCATCAATGTTTGACATGGGGGAGAGTCTTAAGGAGTGTGAAGGTGATCTTTTCCCTGTCGGAAAAATGATGAATAGAGAAATAACCTTCTAGAAGATTTAACCATTTGTCTAGGGCATCCGCATCTATCTGACCTTCAAATAAGAGAATATCAAAATTATCCTATACCTTGAAAGACGAGGTGCTTCCAAAGTGGTCGCTTGATGAATATGTGTCTGCTTCTATCAACAGGCGTTGAAGGATGTGGGAAAAATTCTCCATCATTTTGTCCCTTTGTCGTGTGAGAGCTTGCTCAAGAAACATATTGATAGAATCTTATGCTCCATCATTTTTATTTTCTTCCACCATGGAGGGTTTCTTGGTTGTGTGAGAGAAATTTTCCTCAAGGGAGACAATCTCGAGACCCAACTTGCTATACTCAAACCTCGTTGGGGACATGCACTAAAAAATGATCAAGAGCAGCCTGCTCTGATACCACTAATCTAGATTATTTTCAGCATGAAATGAGAGTGGAGATATAATAAAGAAATATACAGAGGTCTCAGATATCCAATAATATAAAATAAATATATCAGAGATGCAACCATAAACACATAGATACAGTAATACACAATTTCTATTAATGAGCGAAAATGTACAAAGACTGTAAAAATACAGAGTGAAAGACTCGCTAGAATGGTGGCAGCTTATCTCTGAGAAGAGATGCGATGGCTACTCATATTCTCAAGAATATGGATTAAAATGAGGCTCTAAAGACCTTTTTAACATAAATAAAATCCAAAACCCTAACCCTGGAAGATGAAAATCTAGCAGTTTTGTGGACCCCGTTTTGGGTAGTTTGGTGTATCAACTTCTTGGGGGCGTAATTTTAGCATATGATCTTCGTTTGGGGCGCAAGATAGCTCATTGGAAAGTTCTATCCAAGGAATACACATGTTTCGATCAAAATCTAACTCCATTCATAGTTGGACTGTGGTGAGCCTTAAAAACATTGTTTAGGACCTCAAAACGGCCCCAGAAGTTCATGACCCGAAAGCTAGAAAACAAACTGCCAAGGTGGAAAACAAAATTTGAGCCATTGGAATAGGTGGGTGGCCACCAATATCCACCTAGATCAGCCAGAAAGGTTTGGATACATTAAAGAAGAAGTTAGTGATTGTGCCAACTTTGATATTCCCATATTGGAAGAAGTTATTTCATGTTCATGTGGATACATCGTCCATAGCTTTGGGTGTTGTATTATCTCAAAAGGAGAGTTAGATCATCCAATTGCATTTTCAAGTAGGAAGATGTCAACAACAGAAAAGAACCACTATGACATAACAAGAGGGATTAGAAATGGTGTATGTGTTGCAGAAGTTTAGACATCATTTGTTGGGTTCTCATTTCAAGATGTATACAAACCATTCCGCACTAAGATACTTAGTGAAAAAGCCAGTGTTGGGGGTAAGAATTTGCATATGGTTATTATTATTCCAAGAGTATGAATTTGAATTCAGCGTTAAGCTAGCTAAATTGAATGCAGGACCATATCACTTATCATCCATTCTATCAAGAGAGGATGCAAGGAACCTAGATGATAGTTTACCAGATGCACATTTATTTGCATTTTGAATGGTGAATGACTACTTCGCAGACAATGTGAAATTATTAAGACTTGGCTCCATCAGACATGACAGTTGCAAAAAAGAAACATGTAGTGGTTAAGGCATCAAAATATCAACTAATCGTAGGGAAATTATACAAGTTAGGTGTAGATGGGATAACATGATATGTGTTAGAGCATGAAAGGCCAATGATACTTTCAGCAGTGCATGAACATATTGCAGGAGGAAACTACGTAGGTAAAGTGACTACACATAAGATTTTTTGCACAAGGATTTGGTGGCCCACACTTCAAAAGGATGCTAAGGAATATTTCCAGGCATGTGATTTTTGTCAAAGGGTTGGAAATCCATCTAGAAGGGATGACATGCCTTTGCATCCACGGGTTACAATTCAGTATTTTGACAAATTGGCGATAGATTTTGTAGGACCAATCACTCCACCAACCAATAGATCATGAGATAGGTATATAATCATTGCAACATAGTATTTGAACACATGGGAAGAAGCAGCACCAGTCTCATACTACATCGCAGAAACTGTTGGATGATTTCTATTTGATAATGTAGTGACAAGATTTGGGTGCCCGCACATTTTACTAAGTGATCAAGGGACAAACTTCTTGAATAAGACGATTGCAGAATTTACTGAGGAGTTTCAAATTCACCATTAGAGGAGCATGTCATACCATCCTCAATAAAATGGGGAAGTATAAGCCTTCAATAAGATTTTAGAAAATGCACTGACAAATATTTGCAATGTAGGGAGAGATGATTGGGACTTAAGGATCCCTATAGTATTATAGGCATATAACAATATAAGCAAAAGTTTGACAGGAAAGACACCTTTCTGGTTGGTATATGGGAAATAAGCAGTAATTTCAATGGAATTTATTACGGCGATCATGCACGTTACAATGATTATTGATGTTTCAAATTCTGGCGCAATAGAGGAAAGATTGTCACGGTTGTTACAACTCGAGGAAGACGGATTTGTTGCAGGATTCCATCAGCAAGTCTAAAAGGAAAGAGAAAAAGCATGGCATGCTAGGCATATTAAACAAAAAAGGTTCCAATTGGGAGAATTATTGTTGTTATATGACAACAAGTTCATGAAGCACCCCAGGAAGTTTAGGATGCATTGGTTAGGTCTTTACGTCATTAAGAATGTGATAGAGGTAGGTGTTGTGTAGTTGGAAATGTTGAATGGAGAAGTCTTGGGAGGACTGGTGAATGGGAGTCGACTGAAAATCTATAGGGACGTCTGAACACCTGTGCGCTAGTCTGACTTGCACAATAAATTATGTACAATAGTAGTGTATTATAGAAGGAAAAAGAAAAAGAAAAAGAAAGAAAAAGGGTAAAAAGAAAAATAAAAATAGAGGGAAAACATGAAAAAATTAAGTTACAACAAGAGTAAGTGTGTAGAAGAAGTGAGTGTTGCATAGAAATAAGAAACAACACAGAAGAAGTGAATTACGCACAAAAGCACAACCTATGCAGTAAATGAACGAGTAATCCATAACAACTTCATGGATGATGAAGGATAAATATCGTTAAATGGCATTAAAGAGTGGAAATGACGGTTCAAAATCTGTAATGATAGCTTAGCATGGCGACGCATCGTCATAAATGGAAAAACTCGATGGAGATCGTGATAGCCTAGAAAATCAAGGAAAAAATATAGAGGGGGATTTGGATTAATGTATCTTTAAATAAAGTATTGAATGAACAGTACTAAGGGATTAGACAGTTAATACAGGGGGGAGGTAAAGGGACTACTGGTCAATGGGAACAAAAGCCACGGAGAATCAAAAAACATTGGTCATTGTTAGTTGGACTTGCATGTGAGTAAGAGAGAGCGAAGAGTCATGTTGCAAAGCCTGATAAAAACCACAGAGTCGAAGCAGTTGTCACTAGTAACCAGATTACAGAGATGGCACCACCAAAGGAAACAACGTTCGCACCAAAGAAATATCGAACAAGAGCAGAAACAACAGAACCAGAGGTTGATGAGACTCCGAGAGTAGCACTATTGGAGCCAAGGTTTACTAGGGACTACATTCCACTGAGAAAGGATGATGTTAAACCAGTGACATTGAAGAAGAATGTCAAGTATCTATTAGTGACACCCGACATACCATATGGGATCATCATCGATGAGGATATGTTAGGTAAGTTGTCACAGCTCAAATATGCAGACCATGATATCACAAACACAATGAAGTTCCTTTAACTTGTGCCAAGCAAATGCTTGGAACTGCAAATAGACCCAGTGATGAACCAGACAATACATGTGCCAAAGGTATGGGCTAGAGGTTTGGAATGAGCTGGCATACTAAATTTGTTTGGAATTCCACACTTTGGTAGGATCCAAGAGGTGAATGCATGTGTCAAGATATTTTTAACCTGTGTGCATAATAGTTACTTATGGTTGGATAGGACAATTTATATAAACACATATCTCATTGATTGAATCACAAGCTTACTTTCACAAGGGGAAGATCCCAACTTATTGTTTGTAGAAAAAAATCATGACAAGACTATGTCAAAGTCCATGAGGGATAAATTTCACATAGTCACAGGGGTTTGCGGGTTGGACATACAAAATATTTGTGACCCAACAATAATAATTTTGATGCAAGCATTGGCATGAAAGTTGCTGAGAAAATGAAGGAAATACCAAGTGCATGTAGGTGTGATAGATGTGACTGAGAAGTGTGTAGAAGGGGTATCGATGAGTTGGTTGCCATTTTTAGTTAACTAGTTCCTCGTCGATTGCACGAAAGCATGGGACAGAGGCATGGAATTCCATTATTCCTGGTTGTTAATTCTAATGTCGTTCACAGCGCGGAATGAACTAGAGGATGTGAAGTTTCTGGGTCTAAGAAGTAAATTGTACTTGGCTTCCAAGTATGAGAAATTATGGTACACAATGAATAAGAGAATATAGATAGACGCCAATGTTAAGTTATTTATGTACAACGAAGGATTAGGAGCTCTATCCATAATACACCATGAATATCACCATAGCTTGTAGAGGCGTACACACTAATTTTTTGATTCCGGGAAGACCATCATCACATCTACATATAAGCAAAGAAATACCCAAGAGAGGAATGGATCAAAACAAAGTAAAAAATCACAAAGGAAGACATCCAACTGATTATGTAGGACTGGGAACCAGACTAAAAGGTTCCTATGAACAAAATTAAAATGGAGCACATTAACAATGAAGAAAAATACCAAGGCAATGGTCAAGGAAATGGACAAGGAAATGGCATAGGGGATGCATAGAATGCAATACCAAAAGTAGGAGAAAAGAGGAAATACAAGGGTAAGGGGACAACAATATATGCACAGAAGAAGAAGAATTCCCATAAAGAACCATATATCTACACTTTGATAGATGATGATATCGACAGGATTAGCTACCAAGTGAGGGATGTCATAGAAGAAGCAGCTCAACAAACATCACAGAAACAAGAAGAACTATACCAGAAGGTTAAGAAATAGTTAATAACATTTCATCAACTCTAGGAGGTAGTAAGGAGAGCACCAAAGTGAAGTTCTGGTGAAGGACCAACAACAAGCGTGACTGGGGAAGAATGGGCCACCACTTCTTACTTGTCAGAGATAACAATAGCATGCAGAGTTTTTAAGATCTCATCATATGTAATTGAGTTCCCCATGCCAGAGATGTAGGAGCAGGCATGAGTACTAAGTCACCTAGACTTAGTCATTTCATAGATGCCCATAGGAGAACTACAAGTCTTACATATAGTTATTACATAGGAAATACAGTTCTACACAAAGTCAACGTAAAAGGAGTTGGCTAAGGTAATGGTCAATAAGGAAAAACTATAGAAGGATTATACAACAGTAGTGAAGGAGAGGATATTCAATGAGAAGGATGAGGTTGAGCAACAAGAAGAGAGGATACAAAGGGTTGTCCATTAACTATATAAGGATATTCCAAAGGTGTCGATGGTGGTAGAAGCGACACTAGAGGAATAGGTATCCAAAATAAATGAATTCATTCAAGGATTATGCGCCAGAATTAGGGAGTTGGAAGTGCACACTACACTAGGGACACCACATGAGGAGAAGGAAAAAAGAGAAAGAAAAACCATATCCTTAGTAGCAATCATTAAGAGTATGGATGAGGAGTGCATGAATTTATGTGTAGAAATAATGCATCTTTGGACAAAGTTAACGAAGGATCTAACAATGAAGGTCATTGAGGAAAGATTAAGGAATGCACAGGAGAATGCACAGAAGGCCATGAAGAATATAAACGTTTTGTCTCCATCTAAGCGCATAGAGGCCATCCTGGAAAATAGGAAGTCATACAACAAGATAGAACAACTCAAGGAAGAGAAGAAGATTCTCACATAATGATTGGTACCCCTATAGGATGAAGCAATCACGGTCATAAGGGCATTAGTATTTGCATAAGGCATCGTGAAGAAAGAAACACAAGTCAACGAGGTGAATCTCACGACACTGAGTGCATAGGTAGTAGAGGAGATTTTGGAGAAAGAAGTTGAGGTAAAGAAGGAAGTCGCTACAACAAGAAAAACCCTCCAAAACTTCATGGAGTCTTGGAAGGGCGTGATGCAATAGGATTAAGTGGCCCAGGACGAGCCACAGGTGAGTGTTGGGGGTTTGTTGGATAGGAATTTTGAATAGCTAAGTTTTGAAGAGCACATGCAAAAGAAGAAAAGGGAGAAATTTGTGGGGTCAAAGAAGAAGTCAGAGCACGGGAAAAAGTAGGAAAATAGCAATTAGTCATGAAAAGGAAGCATGCAAGAAAAAAAGAAGGAAAATCAACATGCAACCGCAAAAGAGGGAAAAGCAACATGCTGGCGAAAAAGAAGGAAAAAAACTAGGACATATTAGGGTTTTGGTATAGACTATTAGGGTTATGAGCCCTAACTTTGTGTATAAATATGTAATGGATTGAGGAAGAATAAGTTATTGAGAGTAAGATATTAGGTTGTGTATGAGTGAGAATCCTTACGGGAGGTTTTGGAGAAGTTTTGTAGAGAGAGATACATACACTGCAAAGCGGATAGGATAGACTGAGGATATAAAATGTTGGATCTATTTTAAGCGTAGTGCACAGGCTTGAGATGGTGAATGCATGAATATTAAAATATAATCCAATCATTGTGGACATAGCCCAAGGATTGTGTGAACCACGTTAAAATATATGTATGTGTGTGTTGTGTTGATGTGGTTGTTCATGGATGTTTTTTTTATGCATAATTAGTATAGATGTCTTTACTATATGATTGATGTGCAATAATAATGAATGATATAGTGTGTTACTTATGTTGAAATCTATTTTATAAGGGTTCTGCACAATATAGTTTTCTAAATAATCAAAGGATATGAATAAAGATATTGCACACATGGTGGATAAATAGTAATGGATATGATGATAGCCTCACATCCCCTTGTCCCTGCAGAAACTTGGTTCATGTAGCCCCAGTAGATTCCCCGGGTGAGACTTAACTTTCATGCAAGTGATTTCAAAAGGGTTGGTATTTAAAGGTTTTTTTTGGTTGAATAAACTAAACCTAGGGTCTTATAACTACACACCAATAAACATATTACCAACATAAACAAAAGGATCAAACCATGAGAAGTTGTAACCCTAACCCCATCTCACCTAATGTTTCACAAAGGAATTCTTCAACAAAATATTGAACCCAAAGAAGTAGTCTTGGCCAAAATAATTCCCATTCGAGAAATTTTGGTGGTGGGGGAGATGAAAACACCCCAAAATGAAGCATTGGTAAAAATCGCACTGCCCTTGTTGCACTTAAGAGGAAAAGAGAAGTAACTCAAAAGGGATAAATCCTTGTACCTAAATCTGAAGACATGGAAGTAGATGCAAAAGAAGAAGGTCTTGATTGGGCCACTCAGATATTGTTAGAAAATAAATAAGTAACATAATATTTGGATTTTCATGAGTCAATTATTTTTGAAGAAGAGTCTATCACATTACACCAAGATGCTTACTACAAGGAATCCAAAAAACATTTTATTGAAAAAATTAATCTTAAAAATAAAAAAGGTTGTTGAAAAATGGAACTATAAAATTGATCTACATGGGGTACTACCCTCAAAGATCATGAAATTTCATGAATTAACTGGAGAAGTTGATGCAGGAGCATCTCCCGAGACAAGCAAGCCAGCACAGAAGACGAAGGATAGCAGAGCACACGCCAATGCCAATTTTTAAATTTTCCCTTGAAGTTGATGCGCTAAACATAAATGAGATCATTTAATTTAGGCACCTTGGTAAAATGTAATCAGACCTCGAGCCATACGCTCTCGTCTGAGATAGACAGAGGCATTTATAGTAGTAGATGCAGGTAGATAGAACTGAATTCTTAGATTAGACAGTTTTAGAGAGCAGGAGGGAAAACGGATATAGACACCCTAATTTCATATTGTAATGAGGAAGCCAACATAATTCAAAGTAGGAAGAGCATAGGAGAATAGCAGAGAGTTGTAGAAGACATCCATGTATAGATCTTGAATTAATAGAAGGAATTGATTCAGATTCATGGTTTTTGTGTTCTGTGTGTGTGTGTTGATAATATGCTCATGAACGTTTGTTTCTGTTATGTATTGTTTTGAGATGCTGTGCATATGATTTCATGGTTTAAACAGAAGTCTGAAAGGAAGAGTGAATGAGGTTCAATTGTTTCTCTACTGAGCAAGGATTCCTGCAAGGAGTGCAGTCGAAAACACCCGCAAGGAGTGCGTTGATGGAGGCTCAGATAGTTTAACTCTTGTTCTCATTCACTCAGAAGTGAACGTGAGTTGCTGGAGTCATGCAAGGAGTGCACTGGCCAAGGGGAGTCTCAGTCGTGACACTGAGCGAAGTATTGAAAGACTGCTGCTACGGGCACGCACAGAGTCAAAGGAAGCTCGAACAGTTGAAGTGTTCGCAGGTTTGCCGCAAGGAGTGCGTGCAAAGAACCCCGTTGAGGTTGAAGTAATTTAGAAAATCTCAGGAAGGGTAGGCCTCTGAGTCGCTGAAGATCAGCGTAGATAAGTGCGAATTGAAGTTGCAAGAAACGTCACAGGTTGGTGAAGCGACGAGGGAATCTTGTGGAGAGGCACTTATTCATTTCGCAAACCTCAAGGGGGGAACGGATGGACGAAATCTTTGGAGGAGATTTCATGAAGCTCCGAGAGCCGTCAGATCTTCCAGAGGCGTGAAGCAGTTACAGCGCAAGTGCGGAGAGGATTCAAAGCTCAGGAGGGCAGCACCATTGATCCAAGTCAGTCAGGGCCGTTGGATTATTCACGAGATCGCCTATCGGGACCTCGTGAGAAAAGTGTCCAAAGTTTGGTAAAGAGAATCATGATATTACGATATGTGATATCTTGGCGACCATGAGAATGGTGTGGGGCCATAGGAGTTGACAAGCAGACAGGTGGCACATCACATATCGGGAGCTCGTAAGTGGAAGAGCTAATAATTTGGTGTCAAGGGTCGCGAAGGCGTGAGGACACAAAGTGGAAAACTGGTGAGAGGGCTAGGAGCTGTCCATCTAAGGAGGACAGGTGGCAGAGATCGAGATATCTCGCAAACTCGGGAGTTCGCAAGGTGAGCGCCCAAGTATTGGGTACCCCAAGTCACGAAGACACGAGGGGTGAGACGAAGAATAGCCGTCGGATCTGGATCAGGGGATAACCGTCGGATCTACACATGGGATCATGTATCGTGGTCTCGTGAGAGAAGACTCGAGGATTTGGCCATAGGAATCGCAATATTGTGATAAGCGATATTACGACCGTTGGAGGACTGTGTGGGCCATAGCGAAGTCAGCGAGTGGAGTACAGGTGGCACGAAGTCATCGGGGTCTCTCTGTGAGAAGTCTCGGAGTATTGGCATTAGGATTTGCGATTCCTCAAGGTCCGAAGTCCCGACGAAATCAGGGACCATTGAAAAGTCAACTCACGTGCGCATCGGCATTTCAGTGCATCGGATATCGAGAGTTGGAAAACCAAGTGTTTGATATAGCGAGTTGCAAAGTTGCGATAGAATAAATCACGATAGGAGAAGGGTGAGGTCAGCAGTGACTCATATCGGCGCTCGGGGACTCGTAAGATTCACACCCGACCACTGACCTTTGGACTCACGAAGTCGCGAGTTTCGATCCTCCGATAAGAAGAAGGAGGGAAGTAGCGAGAAAGAATCTGTGGGTAGATAATCCCCGATAGGGAAGTAGAATAACCTTGGAGTTCTTTGGGTCGAGGAGAAGAAGATCCTATGAGAAGACGTGCCTGGGTGGCGCGCCCTGTGTCAGAAGCACTCATATCCTACATTGGTGGTGTTGAAATAGAAAATCGAGTATTGAAAGAAAGAATAAAAGAGTTGGAGATTGCCTTACTTTCAAATCCTCTTATTGTTGAGCCAATTGACATTATTCAGCCTCTCAATACTTTGGAAGACATTCTGCAATCTAGTTCCAAGATAAGGGGTGCTTCAAAACTATTGAATGAGATCTGACAGTTCATTAGAGAAAACATAAATAAGATAATTTCCTTAATCTTTGAGATATGAGAACTAGCTACTAGTACCACCATACTCTCTTCAAGGATTACAAATTTCAAAGAATATCTCCAAACAGACCTGGAAAATGATGAAAAAATATACCAAGAATATGTTGTTACAATTTCTGCTAAAATATATAATATGAATGACTTGCAAAGGAGAGAATGGAATCCCCCATCAAAAATTATATTAAGTCAAATTAATGTTGGATGGTTAAAGAGGATTCAATGTTTAGAATAATTACTTGAGAAATGTGATAGGATAAATGGAAAAGGGGGTGATTTATTTCTACAGCTTGTTGATTTAACAAAAGAAATAAGGATCCCACATTTAATAATGGATTCAATTCTACTCTCCAAGGAACAGTTACAAGAACATATGGATGTTTTAAAGGTTGCATGGGAAAATGAATTCAATGAAATCATTGAATACTCAAAATAAAAAGTAGAAAAATGGTTGATTCATTATGTAAACAAGAACGATTAAATTGAAGACACATTGTACCATCTCAGTTTATACATAAGGGACATTGAGAAAGAATTGTTCAATGCTAAGATTAAACACAAGGCAACGGTTTCTCCCATGCAAGAGTATATCAAATTATGGTTAAAGAAAGCATTGATAAAGATAATTGAGCCAATTCAACCAAATTTAGTTACAACTACCAAGGAACCTCTAGCCAAAGACTCTATAAAAAGCACCTCGACAAGAAAATAAGAGGTCTCTCTCTTTCCATCATAGTAAGTCAAGTAATCACATTATTATTTTTTTCTCAGTTGGTAGTCACCCAACCTTTCTTGTTTTAAAATCTGTGAAAACCAAAGGTCGACCCCTAACTATTTTACTTTTCTATATTCCAAGTATTTCTTTAATTTCATAGTCTACGAGAGCCCAATCCCATTCCTTTTTGAAGGAAGAATTCCTTTTACTTTTCATGAACATTTCAAACGTCACTATTTTTAATATAAACATTTGTATATTTTTTGTGAGGATCCCCAGAGAACTATTCGGGGAATTACATTAGTGATTTCTCAGACTTTGTTTAAAGCATGAGGTTTCAAATGTATTGCCTATCAAAATATTTTTTGATTCTAATGCAGTAATCATGTCAAGTTCTCTGTTAATGTGATTTTATGATCTTGTCCAATGATGTGTTATTTTGATCATGCTATGATGGAAATGTTATGTTTTGAAATTCCTTATATTTATGGTTTACTATCTTGTATTATATTGTGAATACTCTTACCCTCAATAATCCCAGTCATTTCTCAAGCTTTCTTTTCATGTGAATATTTATTTTTTGTAAACCTAATATTTTATAGTCTTCTTTTGTTAAATATGGATCATCGATAGAGGAGTACCACCTCTTTAAAAATGTAGGGGGATTTATCCTCATCATGTTATGTCAAAGATATTAAAACCATATTTTTTATCAACGCACATAATAGTACTCACTAGATTTTGTAACTCTATCACCCTCATAAATCTACCGACCTCCCCACAATATAAAGCTTAGAGCCCCACCATGTCATCATGCTTCAAACACCCCATTAAACTCCCTCTACTAGACCAACTAAATGCTTCAATATAGAAAACTCGTTTTATCAGCATTATCCTCTTCTCCTCCATTACCATAGAAGATACCATGATTACACCTTTTCCTTATGCCCATCATACCATATAAAATTCCCATGCTACCCTATAATCTCTAAAAGAATATACAAAATTTCATCCTCTTTGCACCCCAAGACTGAAAATATTTAAGCATTGTAGAGTGACAAATATTTATGCAAAACATAATAATGGTGCTCATATTCCTAGTTGAAGTCCAAAGATATCATAAAAAATTCTAAGGTGGTTGTTCGAGGACTACTTCATGAATATTGATCCTCAAAATATTAAAATAGGACCTAAGAAATGCAATTACACCAAGATTTGAAACCATACCATGAAATATCCACAACAATAAAATATAGCATAGCAAAGGGTCCCCATTGGCACCTTGACTAGCATCACAAAGTGTACTAGGGTTTCCAAGAACTCTAAGTATACTAGGATTTCCAAATTCCACAAACCCTTATCAAGATCAAGTGCTTATTTACTCCTCTAATGTTTCTCCCAAACTCTAGCAAATTTCTTCAAAAACTCTAGAATTGAAGGAAATGAGATAGATGCAAATGAAGAAGAGTATAAAATATTGAAGTATTCTCATGTTTTTTTATGGTTAATGACAATTTTCTTCAATGTTGTTATTATTCTTATACAATTAGGTCATGTGTGCATGCCACACATCCTATGATGCTCGGTTGTGAGAAAGGGCATTAGCTCCCTCTTATCATTAGTCCACTCATCCTACCACCATATTGGTGTATGCACTATTTTATGTCACTTAGCAAAAGCTTCCCAAAAATGCTTAGACACCTTGTCTGTATGAATCCCCACTTGATTTCATGTGATATGAGAATTTTTTATTCTTGTCAATCTAGGAAATGGCACCTTCACTAGAATCACAACAATCCAACCTACTTGTTTGAACAATAATTGCATTGGACACCCCTTGGAGAGATGATGAACCCTTCTTTCACCTTGACATCATGAACCATGATAGTTTGATGATGATGAGATTGACTTGCCACTAGGGCGTTGATGATGATTTGGGGTCCTTTGATGATGAAATGTGACCTTTTGATGCGGAGGTGTGGCTTTTTACCATGCTTTTCACCTTTTGATGATGAGACATGGCCTTTGGATGCCCTTGCACCCTTCTAGAGAATGGTGTCACCCTCATTATGGCATCCTACACTCATTTGTTCCATTCTTGAGAGGATATTTTGGTGTATTAGCATGATTTATTATTGTTTGAGGCTATTTTGGGTGTTGGTCATGACCCATCCAACTTGTATCATGGATATTTTTTCTTTTAGGGGATTTTTGAGGGTTGTAGCACTAGAGTTGCCTCATATATGAAGGCTATCACTCCCTCCTTGTAAAATCACAACTCACACTTGTGGAGAATCATCACTACTTGTATTTTTATATTATTTTATCATCATGGAGCTCTTATGCACATGTTTGGAGTGATATTGCAAATGATTTTTTTATTTTGGTGGATGTTTCATGAAACTTTGATTTCTTCATGGAAAGCGACTTGGTCTAGTAAGTGGTCTTTTCCAAGTATTTATGTTTTGTTCATGGTATTTAAGTAAATTCTTTATAAAAGTGGTAATCAGTGCATGTTGTCTTATTTCCTTAGATAATTCTTTCTAGAAACCCTAAGGACGGATTAAGATTGTTTATCCCCTTCTTGTTTTTGTCCATATTAATTTTGTTGAAGCATACAGGGTCAACATTAGGGATTGTGCGTGGACATCCCCCTAACCTTGTTTTTGAGGTTGAAATATAGGGTTTATAAGAGGATAAAATCTAGGTTTTAACCTCGTTCCACTTGATATCATTTACTAGATACTAGAGAAGAAGTAGGAAGACACCTAGGCTTTATAATATTATAAACTCTAGGGTTTGTTTTCTAGAAGGTTTGACCTAGGCTTACGACTGGACAATCCTAGGGTTTTGATATTCAAGTCTTTTTTTTTCCTTCATCCTCCATTAAATGTGTTGTATTGGCTCCATGCTCCCAAGAATTCAATATGGCACTAGTCTTTCTCATTTGCAAGTGATATAAAACCCTAGTTTATCTCTCTCTATATAAATTTGCATTAATTGTTTGGAATCATCTCTAACATAATCATTACTGCAATAATTAATTTTTCATCCATTAGGTCTTGTCATATTGCACTCAATTAATATAGTTTCATGCTCTTTATTCATGCAATCGTTGGTGGATTGTTTACAAGTATTTTCATTTTCATTTTCCATATATTCATTTACTTTCTTGTTCATTTAGAGCTAGTATGTTGTTGTTGATGTTGTAAACTTCTTACATGCTTAAACATTTAGTCTTATAATGGATCTCTTACATGCACTTTTGGAGTGGTATTATGGATGATTTTCTTATTTTGGTGGATGTTTCATGAAAATAGGGTTTCTTCATGCCTAGTGACTTGGTCTAGTAAGTGGTAAGTGGTAGTAACTAGGGTTTCTTATTGTGGTTAGAATGAATTTAGACAAGGTAATTGATCATGTGTATGTGTGTGAGATGTTCTAATGTCTTAAATGTAAATAAATGAGTCTAAGCAATAAAAATAAGACCCATGACAATAGTTATCAAAGAAAAAAGGTTGTTGTAATAAAACTCATGATAAAATACAATGTACTTCAAAAATATTTTTAATTTGTAACAACAACAAGTTAGTAGTCCTAAAATCAATAAATACTTATTGGAAAATATGCCAATCAATGAGTAGAATATGTATGGGATGTTAAGAAATGATTATATGCATGTGTTATCATGAAATTAAACTAATTAATTGCAATATGATCAATCCCTAGTGGTTATAAAAACATTTATAACAACAAAAAATAAATGTCTTAGAATGCAAAACATTGAGTTGGAATGAGCAGGAAAATGCAATAAAGTACCTAAACTAACAAGTCTCTTTGAAAGAGAAGGTGAAGATTGAGGTTTTATCTCACTTTCAAGTTAAAGACTAGTTTCATCTTGTTTCCTTGGGAAAAATGGAGTCAAGAAACACCTATAGTTTATAAACCCTATAGTTTATACCCTCATAAACCCTAGTTTTTTCTCCTTCTAGGATGTCTAGATTTAAATCCAAGTGAACTATGTCAAACCCTAAGGTTTATGTCAAGAAATGCAGGGCACTTCCACACTAATCCTAGTAGAAGAAAAGAAGAATTTAATCAAGAAAGCAAATGATACAAGAAATCACACAGTACACCGATATTTTACCTTGGAAGCCCTTAACCGAAAAAACCAACATTATTTTGATCATTTTTCTCTCTTGTTGTCTTGTTCATTCAGAATAAAAGGTTACATGTCTAACCTTGGTCCACACCTAAGACACAATCGACATCATACCCTCTTACACAGGAAAGAACAACCATGTAGCCAATTTGGCTTACATATGCATGACCAACAACCTACACTTACACATGCATTAACTTGCAAAAGTGAATTCTACAATTACCTTACAACAAAAACAACCTTTACGGACTTACAACACACCTCTTTATAGGATTTAAAACATGAAAAACCCTAAATATTGGATCCCAAAAAAGATTACAGATCCATGCATATCATTGGCTACAAATCCCACAAATCTTGGGATTCTATTATAATCAACTCCAAGTCAGGTTTACCAGTCGACTACTAGTCAGCCTCCATTCAGTCTATATTCGTTTATCTCACACCCACACTTTGACCTCTTGTAGGTTGACTTGTCGTCGATATCTTCAACTTCGACTTTACCTGGTCGACACCCTCAACCTTTGAGTTGCTATCGATCTACCTCAACTTCGACCTTTTGTCGATGCTTTCAATCTACCTTGACTTCAACCATCATTTGATTCACCTCGACTAGACTTTCACAGCAAAGAATATAGCAACCCAAAATTCTCCCACTTGTTGTCTTCTTTGCTGAAACAGGAGATTCCTAAACTTTCACTCAGAGGCCCAGGGCAACAATGCTTGTTTCCTCTCTGCACCAAGAGAACTTCACAGCACTCACAGACTTTGTCAATGAGTCTTCTATGTTTTCCAGCATGTCTAATTTATCCAGTATCACCTTGTTACTTTCCACCATGTCTCTTACGAAATGGTATTGTACATCAATGTTCTTAGTCTTTGAATGATAAGTAGGGTTCTTTTCCAGAAACATTGTGCTTTGACTTTCGCAACTTACCTTCATAGCTCTCTTCTCAAACCCAATTCCTGAACACAACCTTTGAATTCATATCGCTTATTTTCTTCCATGAGTGGTCACCATGTATTCATCTTCTATTGTTGACAAGGCTACAACTTCCTATTTCTTACTCATCCAACTTATTTCTCCACTGAACATCTTGAAGACATATTCGTTGGTTGACCTTCGTCGATCCAGATATCTAGCCGAGTCAACACTGACAAAGATATGTACATATAATTTACCACTGTCACCTCCGAGTTTTCCTTGGTAGCATATAGAGTAGTTCTTTGTGCCACACAAATACCTAAATACTCTTTTGATAGTTTTACAGTGCTCCTTTCCAGGCGTCGAAATGTACTTTCCTAACGCTCCCACTGCATGGGAAATGTCTGGTCGAGTGCATACCATCACATACATCATACTACCAACCACACTTTTATAGGGAACACATGTCATGTCCTCTATTTCTTCATATGTCTTTAGACATTGTTCAATAGTAATCCTTGCTCCCATAAGAATTGGCACCTTCACTAGTTTTCAATCCTACATGTTGAATCATTTCATAACTGTTTTAATATACTTTGTATGATTCAACCAGATATTTCTAGTGTCTTGATCTCTCTTAATCTCCATTCCCATAATGAATTTAATTTCACCGAGATCATTCATGTCAAACTTGGAGGATAGTTTCTTCTTCACCTTCTTTATTGATTCATGTCGTTTCCAATCAACAACATGTCATTGACATACAAAGCTACATATATGAAATCCCCACCTTCTTCCTTGGAATATACGCAGTGATCATCTTTGATTCTAAAAAATCCCAAACTAAGGATTTATGTGTCAAACTTATGGTACCACATCCTTGGTGATTGATTTAGACCATAAAGAGATATTTTGAGTTTGTACACCAACTCTTTCTTTCCCTTTACTACAAATCCTTCAGGTTGTTTCATGTATATTTCTTCTTCTAGGTCCCCATGTAGGAACGGTGCCTTCACATCCATCTATTATATCTCTAGATTGAATTTTGTAGCTAGAGACATTAGTACTCTAATGGAAGTTAGTTTTTCAACAAGGGAAAAAATCTCACCGAAGTCAACTCCCTCAAAATAGGAATATTCTTTCGCTACTAGTCAAGATTTGAACTTCTTGACTTATCCTGCAACATTCATATTCTTCTTGAACACCAAATTTCTACTGACGGGATTTATTCCACTAGGTAACTTGACTAAATCCTATGTCTCATTCTTGTACAAGGATTCCCTCTCTTCAACCATGGTGTCCTTCCATATTTTACCCTCTATCAAGTCAACTACCTCACCGACCAACTTGGGCTCATTGTCGATGATAGTTAACGTGAATGCATAATGGAATTCGTACAGACTATACCTTTTGAATGGTTTTCTTTCTCTTTCTAACCTCCTTATTACCGGATTCAATTGTTCCACTACTTCCTCATATTCATTCGACTCATATAAATCATCTTCTTCTGATCCAGGTGGATATCGGTGGCCACCCACCTTTTTTGACTAGCTCAAAACAGTTTTCTGGCAATTTTGGCAATTTACTATTTTTAGCAGTTTTTAACTTCTGGGGCCATTTTGAGGGCCCAAATGATGGTTTTTAAAGATCAAGGTTCTAAATTATTGTTTTAGGCATGATTGAAACCCCAAAATTAATCTCCTCATCAATACCTTTCCAACGAGCTATCACACACCTAAAATGGAGATCGTATGCAAAAGTTACAACCCCGAGAAGTTGATGTACTCACATACCCAAACGAGGCCCACATGAATTTTGGCGCTTCATCTCCTAGGGTTAGGTTTTTTGATGTCTAGGGTTTTTGGCATTCATGTTTATTGTAAAAATGCCTTTAGAGCCTCATTGTAATCATCTTCTTGCGAATGCGAGTAACCGTCACATCTCTTCTCAGAGATAAGATGCCACCATTCTAGCGAGTCTTTCACTTTGTATTTTTACAGTCTTTGTACATTTATTTCATTAATAGAAATTGTGTATTACTGTATATCTGTGTTTATGGTTGCATATCTGATACATTTTTGTTATATTATTGAATATCTTTGATATCTTTGTGCATTTCTCTATTGTATCTCCGATCTCATTTCATGCCGAAAATAATCTGGATCAGTGGCATTAGAGCAAGCTGCTCTTGATCGTTTTTTCAGTGCATGTCCCCGACGAGGTCCGAATATAGCAAATTTGGTCTCTAGCTTGTCTCTCTTGAAGACAATCTCTATCGCACACCCAAGAAGCCCTCAATGGAGGAAGAAAAGAAAAATGATGGAGCAGATGATCCTATCAATCTGTTGCTCGAGCAAGCTCTCACGCGACAGAGGGACGAAATGATGGAGAATTTTTCCCACATCCTTAAATGACTTTCAATAGCATCAGGTGCATCTTCATTAAGCGGCCACTTTGGAGGCACCTCGCCTTTCAAGGTACAAGTTAATTTTGATATTCCTGTATTTGAAGGACAGATAGATGCAGAATCCCTAGAAAAATGGTTAACTCTGCTAGAAGGTTATTTCTCTGTTCACAATTTTTTCGCCAAAGAAAAGATCACCTTCGCACTCCTTAAATCTCTCCCTCATGTCAAACATTGGTGGGAAACTTACTGGGAGCAAAGTTCCACAGAAGAGTATGGAATATATGGGGTTGATCCCACTTGGGATTTTTTTGTGGATGTGGTAAAGGAACAGTATTACCTTGTTGGAAACTATGAGGACCAGTACATGAGATGGACCACACTGCAGCAAGAGAGGGGCCAAGTAGTTCTAGAGTTCACCAATACCTTCCATACCTTGTGCACCAAGCTGGGTATCAAAGACTCCAAGCGACATTTGGTTCTGAAATACCTTGGGGCTCTACACAGATACATCCAGACTGAAATAGATTTTCTGGACATCTCATCACTCGGTGTTGCTTATCGATATGTTGTTAAAATTGAGCAAAAATTTAAGCACCACAACAAACAGGAATTTGGTTATGCAAATCCACAACAAACAAAGTATGACAAAGACGGCCCTAACAAACAATCTCCTGAAAACCAGTCCAAGACATAGGAAAAGAAGGGTCACGATAAGACAAAGAAGGACACAGGAAAATGGATTGATTTCCACAAAATCCCCTGGCACAACACCGATGAATGTCACTCAAAAAAATCATTGGTGGCTGAGATCAAAGACTAAGAGCCAAACCCTGATTCTGAATCTGATTCTGAAAATACTGGTAAAGAAAATATCATTGACACAGACCCCATTGCGATTGTCGCGACCACAGCAATTCAACCAGAAGAACCAACAGATTCTGAAGCAGGGGAGCACCTTTTTCATTCATAGATGTGGGTGAAGGGGACCCCACTGCATTTTATTGTTGATAGCGGAATCCAGAAAAACCTTATCTCAGTAGAGGTCATCAAATAGTTGGGATTGTCGACAACACCACACTTACATCCATACAACATCGAGTGGCTTCGGTAAGGACGATATCTACGTGTCAGCCAATAATGTCGGTTGCCATACGACATCCAACAGTTCAAGGATGAGGTATTATGTGATGTTTCCCCACTGGATGTCTGTGATGTTCTCTTGGGCCAACCATATATGTGGAGACGCCATGCTATTTATGAGTCTTGACCCCGTAGTGTCATTGTTACTTTGGGGGATCATCTCTATAGAATACCAAAGGTATTTCCAACTATTGTTCCACCTAAAAAGTGTCACAAGGTAGTATCTCATACTGCAAAATTCAGCTTCTTCTTAATCTATTCAAAAGGAGAATAGAAGGACACTGCAACCACTACAGCCTCACCCCAAGCACCTTCTATCAAACAACAGCAAGTCGACAAGGTTACAACAAAGTGCAAAGATTCATTATGCACATATTCCTCTCATTCAGCCTGACTTGTTGAACAGCCTCAGCCTCGACAGGTTCGTGACAAACTTTCACAAACTAAGCAGTGTGACGTCTCCAGCAAGGCAAGCAGCTCACCAAGATGTAGATTCAACAAACGCTTTTCCCTCTCCCCCAGGAACTCAACACAATGGATACCATTGCTTCCTAAGGATGGAGGATTGATCCAGGTGTATATCAGTAGCCACCCACCTTTTTCGACTAGCTCAAAACAATTTTCTGACAATTTTGGCAATTTACTTTTTTTAGCAGTTTTTAACTTCTGGGGCCATTTTGACGGCCCAAATGAAGGTTTTTCAAGATAAATGTTCTCAATGATATACAAATGAACGATTGAGACCCCAAAATTAATCTCCTCAACAATACCTTTCCAACGAGCTATCACACGCCTAAAACGGAGATCGTATGCAAAAGTTACGACCCTGGGAAGTTGATGTACTCACTTACCCAAACGAGGCCCACATGACTTTTGGCGCTTCATCTCCTAGGGTTAGGATTTCAGATGTCTAGGGTTTTTGGAATTCCTATTTATTGTAAAAAGGCCTTCAGAGCCTTATTTTAATCATCTTCTTGCGAATGCGAGTAGCCGTCACATCTCTTCTCAGAGATAAGTTGCCACCATTCTAGCAAGTCTTTCACTCTGTATTTTTACAGTCTCTGTACATTTCTTTCATTAATAGAAATCATGTATTACTGTATATTTGTGTTTATGGTTGCATATCTGATACATTTATGTTATATTATTTAATATCTTTGATATCTCTGTGCATTTCTCTATTGTATCTCCAATCTCATTTCGTGCCGAAAATAATCTAGATCAATGGTATTAGAGCAGGCTACTCTTGATCGTTTTCTCAGTGCATGTCCCCAATGAGGTCCGAGTATAGCAAGTTGGGTCTCGAGCTTGTCTCTCTTGAATACAATCACTCTTGCACACCCAAGAAACCCTCAACGGCAGAAGAAAAGAAAAATGATGGAGTAGATGATCCTATCAATATGTTTCTTAAGAAATCTCTCATGTGACAGAGGGATGAAATGATGGAGAATTTTGCCCACGTCCTTAAACGCTTGTCGATAGCATCAGGCGCATCTTCATCAAGTGACCACTTTGGAGGCACCTCGCCTTTCAAGGTACAAGTTAATTTTGATATTCTTGTATTTGAATGACAGATAGATGCAAAATCCCTAGAGAAATGGTTAACTCTACTAGAAGGCTATTTCTCTGTTCATAATTTTTTAGACAAAGAAAAGATCCCCTTCGCACTTCTTAAAGCTCTCCCTCATGTCAAACATTGGTGAGAAACTTACTGGGAGAAAATATCCACAGAGGAGTCTGGAATATATGGGGTCGATCCCACTTGGGATTTTTTTGTGGATGTGGTAAAGGAACAGTATTACCTTGTTGGCAACTATGAGGACCAATACATGAGATGGACCACACTGTGGAAAGAGAGGGGCCAAGCAGTTCTGGAGTTCACCAATACCTTCCATACCTTGTGCACCAAGATGGGTATCAAAGACTTCGAGCAACATTTGGTTCTAAAATACCATGGGGCTCTACATAGATACATCCAGATTGAAATGGATTTTCTGGACATCTCATCACTCGATGTTGCTTATCGATATGCTGTTAAAATTGAGTAGAAATTTAAGCACCAGAACAAACATGAATTCAGTTCTGCAAATCCGCAACAACCAAAGTATGAAAAAGACATCCCTAACAAACAATCTCTCGAAAACTAGTCCAAGACACAGGAAAATAAGGGTCATGGGAAGACAAAGAAGGACACTAGAAAATGGTGTGATTTCCACAAAATCCCTTGGCACAACACTGATGAATGTCACTCAAAACAGTCATAGGTGGTTGAGATCAAAGACAAGGAGCCAAACCCTAATTCAGAATCTAATTATGAAAATACTGGTAAAGGACAGATCATTGACGTAGACCCCACTGCTATTGTCGCAAAAGAAACAATTCAACCAGAAGAACTAACAGATCTTGAAGAGGAGGAGCACCTTTTTCATTCACAGATGTGGGTGAAGGGGACCCCGCTGCATTTTATTGTTGATAGTGGAAGCCATAAAAACCTCATCTCAACAAAGGTTGTCAAACAGTTGGGATTGTCGACAACACGACACCCGCAGCCATACAACATCGGGTGGCTTCGGCAAGGATGAGATCTTCGTGTCAGCCAACAGTGTCGATTGTCATATGGCATCCAACCCTTCAAGGATGAGGTATTATGTGATGTTTCCCCACTTGATGTCTGTGATGTTCTCTTGGGCCAACCATATATGTGGAGACACCATGTTGTTTATGAGTCTCGACCTTGTAGCATCATTGCTACTTTGGGGGGTCATCTCTACAGAATACCAGAGGTAGTTCCAACTATTGTTCCACCTAAAAAGTGTTGCAAGGTAGTATCTCATACTGCAAAATTTAGCTTCTTCACAATCTGTTCAAAAGGAGAATAGAAGGACACTGGAACCACTACAACCTCGCCCCAAGCACCTTCTATCAAATAGAAGCAAGTCGACAAGGTTGCAGCAAAGCGCAAAAATTCCTTCTGCACATCATCCTCTCATGCATCCTGACTTGTTGAATAGCCTCAACCTCAATAGTTTTGTGACAAACTTCCAGAAACTGAGCAGTGCGACGTCTCCAGCAAGGCAAGCAGCTCACCAAGATGCAGATTCAGCAAACACTTTTCCCTCTCCCCTGGGAACTCAATGCAATGGAGACCATTACTTTTTAAGGAGGGAGGATTGATCCAGGTGGATATCGATGGCCACCCACCTTTTCCGACTGGCTCAAAAGAGTTTTCTGACAATTTTTGCAATTTACTATTTTTAGTAGTTTTTAACTTTCGGTGCCATTTTGAGGGCCCAAATGAAGGTTTTTCTAGATTGAGGTTCTCAATGATAGCCAAAATCATGATTGAGCCACCAAAATTAATCTCCTCGACAATTCCTTTCCAACGAGCTATCATAGGCCTAAAATAGATATCGTATGCAAAAGTTACGACCCCGGGAAGTTGATGTACTCACTTACCCAAACGGGGCCCACATGACTTTTGGCGCTTCATCTCCTAGGGTTAGGTTTTTGGATGTCTAGGGTTTTTGGCATTCCTGTTTATTGTAAAAATGCCTTCAAAGCCTCATTGTAATCATCTTCTTGCGAATGTGAGTAGCTGTCACATATCTTCTCAAAGATAAGCTGCCACTATTCTAGTGAGTCTTTCACTCTGTATTTTTACAGTCTCTGTACATTTCTTTCATTAATAGAAATCGTGTATTACTGTATATTTGTGTTTATGGTTTCATCTTTGATACATTTATGTTATATTATTGAATATATGTGATATTTCTGTGCATTTCTCTATTGTATCTCCAATCTCATTTCATGCCGAAAATAATCCAGATCAATGGTATCAGAGAAAGCTGCTCTTGATCATTTTTTTAGTGCATGTCCCCGATGAGGTTTGATTATAGAAAGTTGGGTCTCGATCTTGTCTCTCTTGAAGACAATCACTCTCGCACACCCAAGAAACCCCCAATGGTGGAAGAAAAGAAAAACAATGGAGTAGATGATAGGGACAAAATAATGGAGAATTTTTCCCACATCCTTAAATGTCTATCGATAGCATCAGGTGCATCTTCATCAAGCGACCACTTTGGAGGCACCTCACCTTTCAAGGTACAAGTTAATTTTGATATTCCTGTATTTGAAGGACAGATAGATGCAGAGGCTGCAGAAAAATGGTTAACTCTGCTAGAAGGTTATTTCTCTGTTCACAATTTTTTCGACAAAGAAAATATCACATTCGCACTCCTTAAAGCTCTCCCTCATGTCAAACATTGGTGGGAAACTTACTGGGAGAAAAGTTCCACAGAGGAGTCTAGAATATATGGGGTCGATCCCACTTAGGATTTTTTATTGTGGATTCGGTAAAGGAACAGTATTACCTTGTTGGCAACTATGAGGACCAGTACATGAGATGGACCACACTACGACAAGAGTGGGGCCAAGCAATTCCAAAGTTCACCAATACCTTCCATACCTTGCGCACCAAGATGGGTATCAAAGACTCCGAGCAACATTTGGTTCTGAAATACCATGGGGCTCTACACAGATACATTCAGACTGAAATGGATTTTCTGGACATCTCATCACTCGGTGATTCTTATCGATATCCTGTTAAAATTGAGAAGAAATTTAAGTGCCAGAACAAACAGGAATTCGGGTCTGCAAATATGCAACAACCAAAGTATGAAAAAGACGGCCCTAACAAACAATCTTCTGAAAACCAGTCCAAGACACAGGAAAAGAAGGGTCATGGGAAGACAAAGAAGGACACTGGAAAATGGTTTGATTTCCACAAAATTCCTTGGCACAACACCGATGAATGTCACTCAAAACAGTCATTGGTGGCTGAGATCAAAGACAAGGAGCCAAACCCTAATTCAGAATCTAATTCTAAAAATACTGGTAAAGGAAAGATCATTGATGCAAACCCCACTACTATTGTCGCGACCACAGAATTCAACCAGAAGAACCAACAGATCCTAAATATGGGGAGCACATTTTTCATTCATAGATGTGGGTGAAGGGGACCCCGCTGCATTTTATTGTTGATAGCGGAAGCCAAAAAAACCTCATCTCAGCAGAGGTCGTCAAACAGTTGGGATTGTCGACAACACCACACCCGCAGCCATACAACATTGAGTGGCTTCGGCAAGGACGAGATCTCTGTGTCAGCCAACAGTGTTGATTGTCATACGGCATCCAACCTTTCAAGGATGAGGTATTATGTGATGTTTCCCCACTGGATGTCTGTGATGTTCTCTTGAGCCAACCATATATGTGGATACACCATGTTTTTTATGAGTCTCAACCCCGTAGTGTCATTGTTACTTTGGGGGGTCATCTCTACAGAATACCAGAGGTAGTTCCAGCTATTGTTCCACCTAAAAAGTGTCGCAAGGTAGTATCTCATACTGCAAAATTTAGCTTCTTCACAATATGTTCAAAAGGAGAACAGAAGGACACTGCAACCACTATATCCTCGCCCCAAGCATCATCTATCAAACAGAATAAAGTTGACAAGGTTGCAGCAAAGCGCAAAGATTCCTTCTGCACATCATCCTCTCATGCAGGTCGACTTGTTGAATAGCCTCAGCCTCAACAGGTTCGTGACAAAATTCCACAAACTGAGCAACGCAACGTCTCCAGCAAGGCAAGTAGCTCACCAAGATGCAGATTCATCAAACGCTTTCCCCTCTCCCTCGGGAACTCAATGCAATGGAGACCATTGCTTCCTAAAGAGGGAGGATTGATCCAGGTGGATATCGGTGGCCACCCACCTTTTCCGACTAGCTGAAAATAGTTTTCTAGAAATTTTGGAAATTTACTATTATTGGGTATGTGTTATATTCTTTGCGTGGGGGTCCAGGGGGAACACCCCTAGAAAAAAAAAATCAGCCTCAGGAAACGTGACACTTACCTCGAGAAACGTGTCATGTATTTAGGTGGTTTTTTCGGCACATGGTTTTTGCCAATGGTTTTCTATTTCCAGTTAAGGAATTAGGGTTTTGGACTAATCCAGGTCATTGGGTTAGGGTTTTGGATGTCGCTGGATCCTATATGTATATTGTATTGTAAACAATGTAACATAATGAATGAATATAATATATGTTGGTTTTCCTGGTTTGGGTTTCCAGGGAAAAAATATTTGTGTAATGTTTGTATTTGTCATTGTATATTTTCTGTTCTTTTCTGAATATCTATTTACAGTAGACATTGTAGGTTAGAATTTACATTTAGTATCAAAGCTTTATTGGCTTTAGGGGGACTCCTTTGTGGTCAAGGTTTTGGCTTGGGACTATGATAACCCTTGTTACAGTGGGAGATCTGCAGTATTGTTTTTCAGGTGAAAAGAAATGGAAAGAAATTCGAAGATGGAGATCGAGAAGTTTAATGGGAAAATCTTTGAGCTGTGGAAGCTCAAGATGGAATATATTTTGGTGGACAAAGATCAGTGGATCGTGGTATATCTAGGTACTAAAACTACAGGAACTTCTACAGATGGGTGGAAAAAGATGGATCGAAAGGCAAAGAGAAAAATCTGATTATGTCTCTCTGATTCATTATTACTGAATGTGTCAGACGAAGCTACATCCAAGGATTTATGGGAAAAGTTGGGGAAGTTGTATCAGTCTAAGTCCCTAGTAAATAAACTATTCCTGAGAAAGAAGTTGTATAACTTGAGGATGAGAGATGGAAACTCGGTGGTAGAGAATTTGAACGCCTTCAATACTGTGGTAAGTCAGTTACTATCTATTGAGATTAAAATTTTAGATGAAGATAAATGTATCAGTTTGTTGTGTTCTTTACCAAACTCGTGGGATAGTCTGGTTGTGGCCATAGGTAGTAATACAACTTCTTTGAAGTTTGAAGAAGTGGTCTCATCCTTGTTGTCAGAGGAGATGAGACGAAAGAATATGGAAGGACATAGCACAGACGCATTATTTGCAAGAGGACGTTCCCAGGAAAGAAATAGATCTAATTTCTCAAGTGGGAGATCTAAGTCTAAGGGTAGATCTAAATCTCCTGGAAAGTTTGTAAGGGTATGTTGGAGGTGTGGAAAAGAAGGGCACTACACGAAGTAGTGTAGATCCAAAGTTGAGAAAAAAAAAGGGATCTTAAGAATCTTCTTCTACAGAAGAAAAGACATCTAAGGAAGAAGGAGGGGATTTGTACTTGGCCTCTTCAAGCACACATGCAGATCATGAGGCATGGTTTATTGACTCTTGTGCATCCTTTCATATGACTCCCCACAGGGAGTGGTTCTGCGAATATGAAAAGTATGACGGAGGTAATGTTTTCTTAGGTAATGATTCAATAACCATAATCATAGGAAGAGGAAGGGTCAAGTTGAGACTCATAGATGGAAGGATTAGAACATTGCTTGGTGTTCTACACATCCCAGGTATGGCCAGAAATTTGATTTATGTAAGAAAAATGGAAAATGTAGGGGTAAAAACAATTTTTGAAAAGGGAACTTGCAGGATGGTTCGAGGAGCAATGGTGTTGATGAAGGGAGTTTAGTTTGGAACTCTGTATAAGATGCTAGGAAGCACTATTAGTGATGGGTGTAATAGCTCCATTGTTCCTGATATTGGAATTGAAGAAGAAAGAACTCCTACACTCTCTCGAGAAAAGTTTGCGTTATGGCATCAAAGACTGGGGAATATCTGAGAGAAGGGTCTTCAACTACTACACGGTAAATTTATGGTTGAAGGTATGTCTAACTACTCTCTGGATTTTGATTTCTGTGAACATTGTCTATATGGGAAGCAGAATTGGGTAATATTCCCCTCTAGTGCAACGAGGGCAGAAGGAATTTTACAACTAGTTCACAGTGATGTTTTTGGACCTGTGTCGGTCCCATCATTGGGAAAATCTGTGTACTATGTCTCATTTATAGATGACTTCTCGAGGAAAAATTAGATATATTTCCTCAGGAATAAATCTGAAGTCTTTGACAAGTTTAAAGAGTTTAAGGCTCTTGTTGAGAATCAAACATAGAAAAGAATTAACGTGCTAAGAACAGATAATGGCGGAGAATTATGCGGGAATGAATTTGAATAATTCTGTAAGAAGTATGGTATAGCAAGGAAGAAGACTACTCCATATACACCTCAGCAGAATGGAGTTGCAGAAAGGATGAACAAGACGTTGATGGAAAAAGAAAGGTGCATGCTCAGTGGTGTCGGGTTAGGGAAAGAATTATGGGTAGAGGTAGTGGGTACTGCATGTTATCTGGTCAACAGATCACCCTCATCAGCGTTGGGTGACAAGACTCCACAAGAGCTATGGACTGGTAAGGAACTTTCTCTCACACATCTTAAGGTATTTGGATGCAATGCATATGTTCATGTTCCAAAGGAAAATAGGAGTAAGCTGGATAAGAAGGCTGAAAAATGTATCTTTATTGGATATAAAGATGGTCTCAAAGGTTATAAGCTTTGGAACACATAAACTAAGAAGGTAGTGTATAGCTGAGATGTGGTATTTAGAGAAATGAAGGATGTTGTTAAACATGAAGTCCTACCAAGGAAGAACCAGAGAAGATAGAGTTTGATTTAAAGGATGATGAAGTAGACTCTATAGAAGATCAAGAATCAGAAGAAGAAGGTCCTCATACTCCAGTATTGAGGATATTTGATCGAGAAAGAAGGATACCGGAAAGGTATAGCCCATCTGATTTTCGTTCAAATTTTTCTTTGTCTATTACTAATGATGATCCTAGAACTATCAGGGAGGCAGTGGATTCAGAGGATGGAAATCTCTGGAAAAGGGCCATGGAAGAAGAAATGGCATTTTTGGATAAGAATGAGGCTTGGGATCTAGTGGAGTTGCCAACAAGAAGAAAGACCATTGGAAACAAATGGGTATTTAAAAAGAAGATGAATGCAGAAGGAAAAGTGGAGAAATACAAAGCTCGGTTAGTAGCAAAGGGTTATTCCCAAGTTGAGGGAATTTATTTTGGTGAAATTTTTTCTCTTGTTGCCAAGTTAACCTCTATAATATTTTTGTTATCTGTTGTTGTTGCATTTGATTTTGAAGTAGAACAGATGGATGTGAAGACAACATTCCTACATGGGGATCTGGAAGAAGAAATATTTATGAAGAAACTAGAAGGTTATGCTGTGAAAGGAAAGAAGGAGTTGGTATGCAAGCTGAAAAAGTCCCTATATGGTTTAAAACAATCACCAAGGATGTGGTATCAAAAATTTGATACTTATATGCTGGGACTTGGCTTCACAAGAATCAAAGAGGATCATTGTGTGTATTTTAAATTAATTGGTGATCATTTGATTTATTTGGTCTTGTATGTGGATGACATGTTGCTGATAGGAAACAACAAGGAGATTATCTAGGATGTGAAAACTCAGTTGTCCTCTAAATTCGACATGAAGGATCTTGGTGCTTCAAATTTCATTTTGGGCATGGAAATTAAAAGAGATCGAAAAAATAGGAAACTCTAGTTAAATCAAAGAAAATATGTTGAGACAATATTGCAGAGGTTTAATATGCAGGAATGTAAACCAGTCAAGGTTCCTATTCATGTTGGTGTAAAGTTATTTATGGATCAGTGTCCCAAGATGCATGAAGAAGAGGAGGACATGTCTCATGTTCTATATGAAAGTGTAGTTGGAAGTTTGATGTATGCAATGGTCTGTACTAGACCGGACATTGCACATGCAGTGGGAGTTTTGAGCAGGCATATGTCAAAACCAGGGAAGGAGCATTGGACAACAGTAAAAAGGGTTTTCAGGTATTTGTGTGGCAGTGCTAGCTATGGATTGTGCTATGAAGGAAGATCAGGATTGGACAGAGTGGTTGATATACATGGCTTTGTGGATGCAGACTGGGCTGGAGATTTGGATCATAGGAGATATACAAGCGGGTATGTGTTTAACCTGTTTGGAGGAGCAATAAGTTAAATGAGCAAAAGACAGGCTGTAGTAGCACTTTCAACTACAGAATCTGAATACATGGCAGCCACTCATGCAAGTAAGGAAGTAGTATGGTTACAAATATTTTGTTCAAGTATTGGGTTGGTACAACAAGCTATAAGGATAGAGTGTGACAGTCAGAGTGCAATTTTTCTGGCGAAGATCCCGGCTTATCATTCAAAGACAAAGCACATTGATGTTCAATATCACTTTGTGAGAGACATGATTGAAGAAAATAAAGTATCACTAATGAAGGTGGACACTTTGAAGAATGTTATAGACTCATTAACAAAATCGGTGAGCACTGAGAAGTTCTCTTTGTGTAGAGGATCCATGGGCATTGTTGCCCTAGATTTTTGACTATGTAACCCTGTAACCCCCTGTATGTAAAGAAAACAACAAGTGGGAAAATGTTGGGTATGTGTTATATTCTTTGCACGAGTAGTAGTGTTTGAGAGTATGCATCGGGCATGTAAGGGGGTTAGAGGGGGGGTGTAGGGAGGTGGAACCCCTTGCGCAGGGGTCCGGGGGAAGCACCCCTGGAAAAAAAAATTCTACCTTGGGAAATGTGACACCTACCTCAGGAAATGTGTCATGTATTTAGGTGGTTTTTTCGACACATGGTTTTTGCCGATTATTTTCTATTTTTGGTTAAGGAATTAGGGTTTTGGAATAATCCAGGTCATTAGGTTAGGGTTTTGGATGCCACTGGCTCCTATATGTATATTGTATTATAAACGATGTAACACAATGACTGAATATAATATATGTTGGTTTTCCCGGTTTGGGTTTCCAGAGAAAAAATATCTGTGTAATGTTTTTATTTGCCATTGTATATTTTCTGTTCTTTTCTGAATATCTATTACAGTAGACATTAAACAAGGTAGAATTTACAACTATTTTTAGCGGTTTTTAACTTTCGAGGTCATTTTGAGGGCCCAAATGAAGGTTTTTCAAGATCGAGGTTCTGAATGATAGCTAAAGGAATTATTGAGCCCCCAAAATGAATCTCCTCGACAATACCTTTCCAACGAGCTATCACACGACTAAAATGGAGATCGTATGCAAACATTACGACCCCAGGAAGTCGATGTACTCACTTACCCAAATGGGGCCCACATGACTTTGGCGCTTCATCTCCTAGGGTTAGGTTTTCGGATGTCTAGGGTTTTTGGAATTCCTGTTTATTGTAAAAATGCCTTCAGAGCCTCATTGTAATCATCTTCTTGCGAATGCGAGTAGCCGTCACATCTCTTCTCAGAGATAAGCTGCCACCATTCTAGCGAGTCTTTCACTCTGTATTTTTTACAGCCTCTGTACATTTATTTCATTAATAGAAATCATGTATTACTGTATCTCTATGTTTATGGTTGCATCTCTGATACATTTATGTTATATTATTGTATATCTACGATATATCTGTGAATTTATTTATTATATCTCTGCTCTCATTTTGTGCCGAAAATGATCTGGATCATCTTCGTTCCTTAGTTCAAAATACATTGTATCATGATTATTATCGGTTTGAACATCTTTCTTAGGCTCGGACTTACCTCCAACTTCTATGAATACCACATCTCGACTGTACACTTTTCTCCTCGATGCAGGATCCTAGATCTTATATCCTTTCATACGTTCTTTGTATGCAATGAAAATACATCTGACTGCCTTCATGTCCAGCTTGCTCCTCTTTCGCAAATGCATCACAGCCAAATACTTTGATATGTGTCACTAAAGTCTTATTACCTAACCATACCTCATTTGGAGTCATGTCGACTAGCACCGACAAAGGAAATATATTCACCAGATATCTTGCAGTCTTCACTACCTTTGCCCAAAATTCTTATGCAATCCCAGCACCACTGAGCATGCTCCTTGCCTTATCCATCAATGTTCTCTTCATTCTCTCGACAACTCCATTTTATTTTGGGGTATATGGTGTGGCATTTTGACATGCCATGCCACACATCTTACAAAACTGATCAAATTCCTTTCCATGGAATTCACAACCATTTTCAGTCCTCATCACTTTAATCCTCTTCCTCTATCTGGTTTTCCACAAGAACTTTAAACTCCTTAAATTTCTCGAAAACCTATGATTTCTTCCTCAGAAAATATATCCATGTCTTCCTGTAAAAATCATCTATGAAGGAGCCATAATATAAGGATCCACCAAGTGAAGGCACTATAACCGGGCCAAACACATCACTATGCACCAATTCTAGAATCCCATTTTCCTTTGTCGCTCCATATGGGAACCTCACCCGACTTTTTTTCCATATATGAAATGTTCACAAAAGTTGACTTATAAACCACATTCAGGAAAACCTTTGACCAGACCTTTGATTTTCATAGCTCAAAGTCCTTTTTCTCCAATGTGTCCCATCCTCTCATGCCATAGCCTGGTCAGATCGACTTCATGATCATGTCTTGTCGAGTCGGTTTGAACCTGTTAGCACTGAGATTCACCCTCATATTGCAGGAGGATAAGCCCAGTACCCATCAAAATGTTTGTGGAGGTAGGTTTATGAGTGGAGGTCAAATGGACAAAACTCATCACATGAATCTTCTAACACAAAAACTGGACAAGAAATGCATAGGGAAATGAGGTCCTCATTAACTTTAGTCAGTGGTTTAGGATTAAGGTGAGCAGAAAAAAGACTTAGTGAGAGAGGTGGACAAGTCTGCCATGAGAATCCAACCTTCAAGAAGCTTGGTGAAGAAAAACTCAGGCACAAGAGCACTCTTGAACTCAAGTTTCAGACACTGAAATATGTCACAGCAACATCGAAATCAAACCTCCATTACTATGCAACCATGAAAACTCATCTGGATCCTCCATGCAATAGCATTTCATCATAATAAGAAACAAGGTAACAAAGAAAATTAATGAAACAGGTCACAATAGCATTATAATCAAACCTACATTACAATACAACTACAACCCTCGTTTGGATCCTCCATGCACAAGTGTTTCATCAAAGTTTAAACAAGATGGTGAAAGAAGTTGACTTCTATTAATGTGAAAGTCTCAAGTCTCATACAAAACCAAAGAAAAACTTTGTTATCAAAATATTACAAAATAGGGATCTCTTCTCAACCAGTTGATGACCATAACAAAATATTGAATTGATCTATTTATACGCATATCAGCCCACAACTTCTAGGAGTGTGATCTAGCCATCCCCTTCAAAGCTTTATGTTTTTGCAGACTTCTGTCAGACTGTGCGTGTACTATTTTTTTAGATGCAAGCTCAGATCATCATGGGCCTGCAAGAAAAGTTGTCCATCGTTGTACCTCAGGATGACAGTCCTACCTCCTCATCCATAGCTTCCAAGATTTCTATTTATGGACTGAGTTGAGGTTTCAGCTACCATTCCTTACTCATCAATTGAATCCTTCTCGAGATTGCAGCACGGTTGGACAACTATCTGGCAACCACCTGTCGTTGTTGGATAAGGCATCATATGCACACATGATTTTGGGGCCTTCGAAAGTGGTTTGGACCCACACTGCTTTCAGGCCCGAAATTCACCCTCTTCCCCCACGTAGCCTCCTCGCAAAATCGTGGTTAGGATTTCAGCCCGCTCAAGGCCTTTTATTGCTCGAGCATGTTGCGGCCTCGAAACTATTTGAGGTCATTGATCTGAATGGGATTCGAGATCTGGGCATGCCAACTATCTGAGTGCCCTGCCAAAACTTTATTCCCCTACCAACTTTGGATTCATTCCAACTGCGCTTGGAGATAGTGCTACATCGAACTGCACCAGGGATCTCAACCACTGCAAACTGCACTTTTCCACTCGCCTGCATTAATAGCTACTACTCGTGACTATGGGTAAATTTATGTGATAACATTTGGCTCCACAGGGAATGGCATGCTCCCTGCGAGCTACCAAGAACACGCAGTTCCAGTGCCTTAGCCTTTGGGTCATGGAGTCTCTTATTCAAAAAAAAATAAAAGGAAGTGGTAATTACAATGGTGGAAAGCCAATCATGGCTTAAACAAAATATTTCTTCATAAAGTTCCCATTGATAGGGCCACAAAAAACTTTGGAATCCTCCAAGCTCTACAACTTATAGGTGTTATTTGAAAATACTTCAGAAATATTCAAAGGACCAATCCATAAGGCTTTGAATTTACCATGTTTGCCTTTGTCTTACTTAGGCGCATCCCAATTGAGCACCAGATCTCCTAGCTAAAAATATTCCTTGCTTTCCACTTGGTCAAAGGCTCATTTTATTTTCTGCTGGTGATCCTGAGCTTTATCAAGTAGTTGCTCCATAGCTTGTTGTACTTCTACCAACTGTTGTATTCTCCTGACCATATCATCAAGTTATCCTTGGTATTCCTAGAGGAATTTTCCCACAAGCAAGGCAAGTTGAGTAGGAAAAATAGCCTCAACCCCATATACAAGATGAAAAGGGGAAACACCTAGTGACCGCTTCGTTTTAACTCTATCATCCCATAATGCAAATTTCATCTTTGATTCCCAGGCTTTCCTGTTGTCTTCTAACAATTTTTTGATGATATTTATGAGGCTCTTGTTAGAGGACTCTGCTAAAACATTTCCCTGAGGGCAATAAGGAGTAGAATGGATTAACGTAATCCCATACAAATCATAGAACTTTATCAATGGTTCATCTTTGAAGGAGGCAACATTGTATGTAACAATCCTTCTTGAACAACCAAATCTAGACATGATATCTTCAAGAAAGCTAATGATTACCTTGTGGGAGGAGCTTCTTGTAGGAATGGATTATATCCACTTGGTGAAATAATCAGTGGCAGTCAAAATCCACCTGTGTTGACCACTCAAGGCTAGGTGGATTTCTCCAATGAAGTCAAGACCCCACTACTGAAAAGGTCCACAAACCACCACAAATTTCAAATGCAAAGATTTTAGCTGTAGCTTTCCAGAAAACCTTTGGCATTTTTCATAGGATATAATCTTTGCACAAACATCAGATAAAAGGCTAGGCCAAAATTACCCATCTTTGAGGATCTTATAAGTTGTGGTTCTCCAGAAACTATGTCCCCCACATAAGCTATCATGAAAATCAGTTATGGCCCTTTGGGCCTCCTGTGGCTCTAGACATCTCAACAGAACTCCTAGAGAATCCTTCCAATACAAAACCTGATCAATGAGACAATATTTGATTGCTTTGAGTTTCAAATCTCTCACCTTATTCTTATCCAATCCATCAGGAGGTCGCAACTTCTGTAGAAAATATATGATGTCTTTATACCAGGTGCATTCTGTCAAGTTGAGGCTGACATGAGAGTCTTTATCAGCAATCTCATCATGTTGATTTTCAGAGTTTATTCTCATGAAATTAACCCCTAAATCCTTGCAGTTTGATTCAACGAGCAAACTTGCCAAACCTTGGCCTTTTACCAATTTAGTGGGCTTTATTTCTAGGTCAAATTCCATAATTTTAGCAATCCATTTGCTTCTCTTCCCATCTATTTCAAGCTGGATCAATATCTCTTTCACTAAGTCTAAAGGGACATATGCAACAATATTCGAATGCAGAACATATACTCTAAAATCCTTGAGGGCTTTGACCAAAGCATAAGTCTGCTTTTCCATGATATCATATCTTATTTATGCATCCCTCAATGCTCTACTGAAAAAGGAAATAGGTAACCCCTCTGTATTTTTCTGTAGAAAAGCAGCAGCTAATGTATCAGATGATGAAAAAGAAAATATCATAAATTCCTTAGAATAGTCAGGGTTGATGAGCACAAGTGCTTCAGTCAAATCCCCCTTGATTTGGTCAAAATAATTTCTGGACTCAGTAGTCCATTTCACCTCGCTTCCCTTTATAAGCATGGTTGTAATTTGCTTAACCAACTTAGCTAAATTAGAGATGAACCTCCTTAGAAAATTGTTTTTTCCCAAGAAATATTGAACCTCTTTCTTGGATCTGGGAAAAGATAAGGACCGGATGGCCTCTACTCTGCTCAGATCAATTCTTACCCCTTCTGCTGACACTATATGCCCATATAATTTACCCTCCTTCATAGAAAACAAATATTTCTTAGGATTGAAGGAGAGACCAAACCTTCTGCACTTCAGGAAGACATTCTTCAAATGATGACAATGCTCTTTGTTAGATTTTGAGAACAATGTAATGTCATCCATATAGATAACTACAAATTTGTCTTTCTCCCCAATGAAGGCAATGTCCATGTCTCACTCGAAGGTTGCTCCCGCATTCATCAATCCAAATGGAATTTTAGCATACATGAATGTGCCCCAAGGAGTAGTGAAGGTCGTATTTTCTCTATCTTCGGGTAGGACAGAGATCTGATTGTAGCCAAAAAATCCATCAATCATGGACATCCTAGATGAATCGGTCACTCTCTGCAAAATGTGTTCCATCTTTAGCAAGGGGTAGTTATCCTTTTTGGAGCTTCTGTTCAAATTTCTGAAATCAACACACAATCTGATTTCCCCATTTTTCTTCCTCATCGGCACCAAGTTAGCCACCCATTCTAAACATCTCAAAGGAAGGATGATTTGGCCATCCAACGAATTTTTCACTTCTTTTTCCATAATAGGTAGCAACATGGGATTAAATATGTTTGAGTTTTTTCTTGAAAGGTTTGGCCTCTTCTTTCAAAGGGATTTTATGCTCAATAATGTTTGTTTCATATGTCCTTATATCTTCATATTTCCATCCAAACACATTAGCAAACTCTTTCAAAATCTTGGCATACTCATCCCTTTATTTCTTTGATAAACTTCTAGACAATTTGACACACTTTGGATCCTCTTATGTCCCTAAATTGCATTCAATCTCATCAACATCTTCAGTCAAACCTTTAACCTTTATAGCAACATCATTTATGTCAAACAATCTCTCCAAAGGGACTAATCCCTTTGGAATATGGTTAATAGGCAACTGAACAATATGATGAGCAATTTTATTCAGAAAAACATCTGCATGAGGGATTTCTTCAGTATACTGATCTTGATCAATATGTGAAGAATAAAATTCATCCACAGTCTCAAGAAATATTTTTTTTATCAAGAGCATCCTCAAAAACCTTCCAATATTTGAAATTGACAGGTATAGAGGGTCTATACTTTACTTTCACATCATAATTGAGTTTGGGGGGCAAAGGAACCCTGAAATTACTTGTTGAGACAGACAAGGAATATTCCACAGTGTTCTTCTCTCTTGGAACAAATGAGATATTAAAATATAAGAAGAAACTATCAACAAGATCCCAGACTTCATTTATGTAAGCCCTTAACCTGGGGTGCTTAGCTTGATAGAGATTTTTGACTTGATGAACAATTAACTCAACATATATGAACACTACTAGCTCCTTAATATTCATTTCTTTGGCATCTCTCAATCCCAAAACAAGAGCCTCGTATTATGCCACATTGTTTGTTGTTTCAAATTCAAGCTTATAAGACAGAGATATGGTCTATTGGGTAGGGGAAATGAACCCTACCCCAACACCAGCACTTTCCCAAGAAGAGAATCCATCAAAAAACATTTTCAAAATAGAGGTTTTAGGAGGAGGGTCTTCACAAGAGGTGATGGGTTTCTTTATGATTTCAATAGGTGTTTGAGGAGCATTAGTGAGTTTTAACATATTGGTTCCTAAATCAGTATTTATTGCAAAAATGGGGTGGTTGGTCGGATTTGCTTCATCACTGATAATGTAAGAAAGTTGAGCTTCCCTATAAAGCCTTCTATGTTCCCCCCCAAACACAGGAATAGTGGCATATGAAATATCAATTTGCAAATTTCCCCCCAGTCTTTTGATCCAATATCTAGACAAGAGCATCCCAAACTTAGGGGGAACATCAACCACCACAATATCCATGACCACACTTTTCATTGGCAATTGGAACAAGGAAACAGTCGGGTATTTAATAACCCCAAGGCACTTCACCTTCCTGGAATCAAATGAGTACATGTCATGGTAGGTTTTTGTAACCTCCAACCCAAGCTCATCCATGACAGTATTATCTATGAGATTTTCATATGCCCTTGAATCCATCAAGCAGTTGTGCAGTACTTTATCATAAATGTTTAATGAGGTATAGAAAGGAGGGGAGGATTCATCCCTATCCTCTACCAAAGGCCCTAGTAGGATAGTTGGTTTTTCATCTTGGAGGTTGACTGAGTCTGTGGGATGAGATGAAGGTTCAAGATGAAACATTTTGGAAAGGTACCTTTTGAAATCCTCATTCTTAACTAGCTCTAAAAAAGGTATAGGGATTTTAATATTTTGAATCTCATTCTCAAAGCTAAAAGAGGAGGGAGGCTTCAGAATCTCCTTCACTTCTCGGATAGGGATATTAACCACTGCCTGGGGGTTTTGTGCCTCTTTTTCTTTGTTTCTAGCTGGCACATCCTTAGCAGGTTTCACTGTTCTAGTAGGCTGATCAGGAATTTCAGTCTCTCCCTCTTTCTTCTTCGACCTTAGGTTGTATCTATTTGAATTTCCACTGGTCCTTTTCCCTTTGCTCATCTCATTTAGTTGATTGGCCATGAGAGCCTCTTCATATGAATATTGGGTTAAATGAGGACATGAAGAGATATCACCAAGACAATGAATTTCAGGATCGACATCTTCTTCCTCCCCTTCTTCATCAGTAACAAGGTTATTTTGGAGAGGGGCTTGGAGTTTTTTATCATCCCTATCCCTATTCCTTTGATCTGTTTGGATGATCTAAGGGGCATTATTTGGTCTTCTAAAGTTACCCCTATTATCAGCATTCTGGGGGTTCCTATAGCTCTTCCTCCCTTCAAATTTCAATTTCTCCACTTCTATAGAAAGTGATTTTACCAGTTTTGTCAACTCATCCACTTGAGGGTAGGCAGCAAAAGAATCAAAGGTTGAATTTTCAGACCTACATCTTCTTCTATCTCTATCATATTTACTCCTAAGCCTGTCAGCTACCAATATATTAGACTCTACCTCAAGGGTTGCATCTTGCATTTGAGCTAAAGAGGTAGCTCTTCTTTCTCTCAATAGGAGGAAAAACTCAGGGTCAAAAGCACTGGCATAAGTAATCTTGGAAGAGGTTTCTATAGGCTTTATTTTAGTGGGAATATTACTGTACATCTTTTTAAACCTCTTTGAGAAGTCTGAAACAAATTCCCCCTCTTTCCTCTTAAGTGACCCAAATTCTATAATATAATAAATAAAATATTTTTTATCCCCTCAATGTCCTAAGAATGAATCATCCAAAGCCTCAATCTCGTCACTAGATCCAGGAGTTAAGCCCCTAAACCATTTCCTAGCCTCACCATCAAGGCTCTATACAAAAATTCTCATCCACACATCTTCGTTTTCAATGTTCTGATTTTCTTCATAACTATAAAAAGATGAAAGGTGCTCTTCTGTAGTTATGTCTTCCTCCCCTGTGAACTTGGGCATGTACTCCAATTGGGAGAGCATTCATAGGCTGAGGTAAAACAAGAGGGGCATATCTAGCAACTACTATGGCATCCATTATGTTTCTAGGAGGATTAGCACCTGCCATTGGGATGTGAATTTTAGGAGAACCAGGGGGAGATGGAGTTGGGACAGGTGTGACTGCATCTGTGTTTCTAGGGGAAAGGGGAAACGGTTGAGTGTTGGAAGAGACTGATATAGGTTTCAAAGAGAAATAGTTTTCCCCCTCTTTGGACACATCAACTTTAATAGGAGGAGGAGTAGGAAAACCCAAAGTGGGAAAGTATCCTAAGCTCCTGTGTCTAAACCACTTTACAATATCAGGGGAAATAGGGGTGTCAAAACTTTCTCCTTCTAAATGAAGACCAGAAAGGGGGAATTCAACATGAAATGTTTCAAAATCTAAACTTCTTGGAACTCCAAAAGATGGTATAAAAGGAGAATTAGATGCATCTATTGGAGTTTTAAAAGAAGAATCATGTAAATTACCAGAATCACCTGGTATAGCAGTCGAAATCCCTTCTTGAGAGGTCTTTCCTTTCTTGATGATATTTTTTGGGTCAGCTTCAAGTGTTTCTAGAGGCAGTTGTGGAGTAGACCTCGTGTGTCTCCCTTTGGGAGCCACAAATGAAATAGTGGAGTTGCTAGGTACAAGTTGCAATCTTCAAGGTATTGATTTCTAATGCACCTTCAAAATCAGAATTTATTTGTAATTCAATCCCATGGAAATCTCTTCAATTCGTTCCCTAACAATGAAACCAAGAATTTTATCACTGAGAGTCACCCTCAGATTACAGGAGGATAAGCCCAGTACCCATCAAAAAAAAATTGGAGGTAGGTTTATGAGTGGAGGTCAAATGGACAAAACTTAGCACAAGAATGTTATAACACAGAAACTGGAAAAGCAATGGATAGGGAAATGAGGTCATCATTAACTTCAGTCAGTGGTTTAGGATTAAGGTGAGTAGAAGGAAGACTTAGTTAGAGAGGTGGACAATTCTTCCATGAGAATCCAGCCTTCAAGCAGCTTGGTGAAGAAAAACTCACACACAAGAGCACTCTTGAACTCAAGCTTCAGACACTGAAATATGTCACAGTAGCATAGAAATCAAACCTCCATTACTATGCAACCATAACAACTCGTAAGGATCCTCCATGCATGAGAATTTCAGCATAAGAAGAAACAAGGTAACAAAGAAAATTACTAAAACAGGTCACAGTGGCATTATAGTCAACCCTACATTACAATACAACTAAAACCCTCGTCTGGATCCTCCATGCACGAGTGTTTCAGAAAATTTTAAACAATATGGTGAAATAAGGTGACTTCTATTAATGCAAAAGTCTCAAGTCTCATACAAAACCAGAGAACAGATTTGTTATCAAAATATTACAAAATAGTGATTTATGTCTATGCAGCCTTCTGTCAGACTGTGTGTGTATTCTTCTGTCAAATGCAAGCCCGGATCAGCATGGGCCTATAGGAAAAATTGTCCATCGTTGTACCTCAGGATGACAGTCCTGCCTCCTCCTCCATAGCTTCCAAGATTTATATTTATGGACTAAGTTGTGGTTTCAGCTACCGGTCCTTGTTCATTAACTGAATCCTTTTTGGGATTGGAGCATGGCTGGAAAAATATCGGGCGGCCACCTATCGTTTTTGGATAAGGCATCATATGTGCATGTGATTTCAAGGCCGTAGAAAGAGGTTTGGACCCACACCTCTTTCGGGACCGAAATGCACCCTCTTCCGCCACGTAGCCTCCTCACAAAATCGCGGTTAGGATTTTGGCTCACTCAAGGCCTTTTATCGCCTGAGCATGTTGCGGCCCTAAAATGATTTGAGGTCATCGATTTGAATGAGATCCAAGATCTAGGTGTGCCAACTATCTTAGCACCCTCACCGAAACTTTATCCTCCTACCAACTTTGGATTCCTTCCAACTATGCTTGGAGATAGTGCTACATTGAAATACACCAAAGATATCGACCACTACAAACTGCACTTTCCCACTCTCATGTGTTCATAGCTGCTACTCGTGACTATTGACAACTTTATGTGATAACAGAACCAACTTATCTTGAGTTGAGTCACGTTGTGTCGACATCGATTCGATTCGATTTCAGGAGCAACAATGATGTCGAATCTTGTCGAGTTGACATTCCCTAGCAACTTGTACAGGGTACCAATCTGAACTCCTCTCATTAAGACCATCACACGTCTGACCATTTTTCACGAATCCTTCTAAAACAAAGTATGCACACCTGCATCACTCATATTGTTGACAGATATCAGGTTTCTTTCCAAACCTAGAATGTGTAGCACACATGGAATGGTTCTTTGCCTCCCATCCTGCAGTGTCATTCAGACTCTTCCTCGTCTGACAATTCTGGTTGTCGATTCGTCCCCCAATAACACATCACCCCCATCATATATTTCATATTCACATAACCATTATTTATGTGGTGTCATATGATAGGATGATCCTGAGTCGATCAACCAAACATCTTGATCCAACTGTGTACTGGTCAATGCCAGGTACACATCACCTCCCTTGTCCGAGGTCATCTTTCTCTCAGTCGACTTCTTCTCGTCGAATCTGACACTGAATTATGTTTCCTTAGACTTACAATCCTTTTTATAATGCTCATATTTACCACATTTCTAGCATCTTTGTGTCGACTGAACCAGGGATTTAGATCTACCCTTCGACTTAAACTTTCTCCTGAAGAATCTTCCTTTATCTCCATCTTCCGATCGACCTCTCACTACCAGAGCATCTTTGGTCGATCCTTCCATGTTATTTCTTCTCATTTATTCAGATAGTATAAAATCAACCACGTCCTATAGTGCTAGTGTGGTTGTATTACTCCCAATAGCCACGACTAAGCTATCCCACGAGTCTGGAAAAAAACATAATGGATTGATACACTTATCCTCATCATTGATATTTATATTCATAGAAGGTATCTGGCTTAACGAGGTGTTAAACACATTTAAATGCTCAATCACCAAGCTGCCATCACTCATCCTTAGAAGATAGAATTTATTCCTAAGAAATAGTTTATTTACCATAGATTTCGACTGGTATAAGCTTCCCAATTTATCCCATAGTTTCTTGGTCCAATCTTCACCCGAGACATTTAGCAGCATCAAATATGCAAGAAAAATATGAATTGTACTTCTTTCTCTTCTTTCGATTTTCTCCCATTCTTCCATCGACATGCCTATCGGATGGGTACCTAGATAGACCGTTATCCTTGTTCTCGATCTATAAGAAGATTTTCCATTTTAATCTTCCAAAGCTCAAATTTTTGGCCATTTAATCTTTCTATATCTATTCTAGAACTGCTCGACATTCTTTACCACGATCTTTAAAACAATACATGACTTATGACTCTTACTGTACCTAGGGTTTAGTTCTCAGATTCAATATTTGCATATCAAGATATGATATACTCGCCAAAGAATTACACCACTATGATAACTTACTTGTCAGGGAATACCTAAGCTCTAATACCACATGTCAAGAAATGTAGGGTACTTCCACACTAATCCTAGAATAAGAGAAGAAGAATTTAATCAAGAAATCAAATGACACAAGCAATCACACAGTACACTAATATTTTACCTTAGAAACCCTTAATAGGGAAAACCAACAATCTTTTGAGTATTCTTCTCTCTTGTTTTCTTATTCATTCAGAATAAAAGGCTACATGTCTAACCTTGGTCTACACCTAAGACACAATCAACATCATACCCTCTTGCAAAGGCAAGAACAACCATGTAGCCAATTTGGCTTACATATGCATGACCAACAACCTACACTTACACAAGCATTAACTTGCAAACGTGCATTCTACGATTACCTTACAAAAAAATCCTTTATGGTCTTACAACACACCTCTTTATAGGATTTACAATAGGAAAAACCCTAAAGATTGGTTCCTAAAAAATTATTACATATCCATGCATATCATTGGCTACAAATCTCACAAATCTCGGGATTCTATTAAATTTGACTCCAAGTCGAGTTTACCAGTCGACCTCCATTCGGTCTCTAGTAGGTAGTCTCACATCCGCATTTTGACCTCTTTTCAATTGACTTTCCATCAATATATTTTACTTCGACTTTACCCGGTCGACTCCCTCAACCTTCAATTTGTTGTCGATATACCTCAACTTTGACCTACTATCGATGTTGTCGATCTACCTTGACTTCGACCGTTAGTCGATTCACCTCAACTAGACTTTCACTACAAAGAATATAACAACCCAACAATGTATCCCCTCATAAACCCTAGGTCTTGAACTAGTTAAGACAAACCTTGGGGATATAAACATTCTTAACCCCTAGACTACGTATTAAATTATTCAACAAATTAAGATGAGTGAAGATAGGGATGGGGGTAAACAATATTAATCCCTCCTAGGGTTTCTAGAAAAATGAACATAGAATACAAGGTAACATTCAACAATTAACCATATAATAGAGTATCCACCATAATATACCATGAACAATAATTTAAACTTGAAGAAGAACTCTTACTAAACCAAGTCGTTATGCTTGAAGAAAACGTAGCTCAAATATCATCCACCAAAACAAGAGAAAACATCCATAAGATTATCCTCCAAAATGTGCACACAAGTACTCTATAGTAGAAAAGAAGAGAAGAGAGCAATAGAAGTGATTTCCCACAAGTGGTGAGTTATGATTTTTTCATGAGGTATCACTAGCCTCTTTATATGAGGCAAACCTAGCGCTATAACCCCTCAAAGCCCTAGAAATACAAATGATCCAAGATATAAGAGAGATAGGTCAAGGTTGACCCCTCAAATAGCATCCATTTAACCCTAGGTGAGAGGAGGTAATAGGGTTTAACCTAGTTCTACTTGATATCATTTGTCATACGTTGGAGAAGAAGTAGAACAACACCTAGGGTTTATAATATTATAAACTCTAGGGTTTGTTTCCTAGAAGGTTTAAACTAGGATTATGATTGGATAATCCTAGGGTTTTGATCTTCAATTCTTTTTTTTCCTTTAACCTCCATTGAAGGTGTTGTATTGACTCCATATGCCCAAGAATTCAAAACAACATTAGTCTTTCTCATTTGCAAGTGATATAAAACCCTATTTTATCTATCTCTCGATAATGAATTGCATTAATTGTTTGGAATAAAATCTACCATAGTCATTGAACAAAGTTATCAACTTAATGAGAACTCTCAAGAGTTATCATTTTTTTAGAGGTCGCATTTAGTGGCTATTTTTACCCCCGTTACAAAAGGTGATTGCTAACGGTAACACTATTTTTTTGTGGTTAAAATTGTGACTTGACTAAAATTGTGGCTCTCACAACCGATACCATTGTAACAAATTGACCCTCAAATAAAAAAGTAGTCATTGTTTCCAATAGCACCACTTATTTTTTAGAGTTAAAATTACGACCTAACTAGAACCATGATGTTAACCACTGGTACCATCACAAATAAAAACATTAAAGTTGGCCCCTAAGTAGGAAACCTAAAATGTTGTTTAT
>ML784927.1:810704-842057 GCA_009831015.1 Picea engelmannii
TCAGGGCAGCTTTGCATGTCTCTTCTTCAGGAAGGGCTACCGTGGGGATCGAGTCAAGCTTCTTTACAAACTTCTGCTGGCTGGCCGTGAGAGGTCGTTTCTGGGCTGTTGCTATCAACGCTTTGAATGCAATGATCTCAGGCAGAGGAGGAGGGCCAGAGCCCCCGCTAGAATCCATTGGCCGAGATCTGAACGTATCCTACATTCGCGTGGGTGCTCAGAAAGGGCTCCAGAAGTCCGTGGGATCGAGCTGACACTGATCGGCTGAAGAAATGGGGGCTGGAGAGGCTCTGACCTGCGCCAGGGGCAGAGGCCGGCGGCTAGGGCTGGTAGCAGTCCTCAGCTCCCGATCGCAGAGTTTTCGTAAAATTTCAAACATATTCACCAAAGCACTTGGAAGAGAAAAATTCGAGAAGTTTATAATGATGCTTGGACTCACACACACCCATTTGTATTAAAGGGGGGAATGTTGGATACATCATCCTTTGGGGTTGTGTTACTGTAATAATATTGTAAATATGAAGAATCGTAGGTGATAGGAAGTGTCTTCAGTTTTGGAAGATGAACATACATTTGATTTGTATATATTCACCTCATATATTAATGCAATACACATTAAGTGTGGAGTTATTTTTTTTCCCACTCCTAGCCTGACAATGCGGCCATTTCTAAAAAAAAAAAAAAAACCCTGAAAATTATTGATTTTAAAATGTCAATAAATTCAATTCCCAGACTATGTTTCGACCTTTTTTTCTTCTTTTTTTTCTGATTTGGGAATTTTTCCAAGAGGAATTCAAATATCCAATTGTTTTCTACAAATTGTACTTAAAAAAAATTATAATTTAATATTAAGTCCACCACCCTTTTTTTCCCTTGAAAAAATATGCAAAAATGGAAAAACAATTATTCATTTCTTGGTCAAACAAAGAGCTCTAATACCAAATGTTATGTACCTCAGATATGAAAATATATGATAGAACAAAATCACTCATATAAAAGAATAAACACAAGATAAATTGTAGAGAAAACCCTTAAGGTAGGGTAACACCATATATAATCCTTATGGAAGGATAACACTCCTCAAACAATGCTTGACACATTCATAATATTCTTCATTATGCTCATTAAATTGTTTACACCTCTTTATATAATATTATATATCTTGTAAGAACATTCTAGAGGAGGAAACTTCTAGTAATCCTTCTCACCTTTATTGTGTTCACACTATTATATGGGCTTTATTTACTAGAAATTGCCTCCATGCATAACAATACATAACTACCCAACTATTATTATTCCCCTTGGGTACATCCCTATGTACCCCATATTACCTCCCTAGATATACTACATGTGCCATTTGTACCACAATGTATCTTGTTTCCATGTATAACCTTTAGGTGGGTTGGGATTTACCTGAATCTATTAGATGAGTTGCCTTAAAGTATTGTTTTCCAACCATTCCCTATAGGCTTCCTCGAGATATCCTAGAATTGGTTAATATAAGGCAAGGAGTGATCCATCATCCTCAAATATTTTAGATAAAGCATCAACAAAAACATTTTCTTTACCCTTCTGACATATGATCTCATAATCATATCCCGACATATTTCTTACCCACTTATGTTGCTTTGGTGAAGATAACCTTTGTTTAAGGAAGTACTTTAGACTATGATGGTCAATCTTGATCTCGAAACACCTCCCTATGAGATATGGGCACCAAGTTTCTATTGCATGAAGGATAGCCATCATATCCTTCTCATATGTGGATTTTTCCAAATTGCGATCACACAACTGCTTACTGGTGAATTCCAAGGGGCGTCCTTCTTAGATCAAGATTGTCATGAGACCTCTATTAGAGGCATCACATTCCAAAACAAATGTTTTAGTAAAATCAGGCACTACTAATAATGGAGTAGTGCACATGGCATCCTTTAAAGCAGTGAAGGCCTATTTTTCTACCTCACTCTAAGCAAAGGAATTATTTTTAAGGAGTGAAGTTAAGGGAGCTACAATTTTGTCATAATTTTTCACACATTGTTTGTAGTACCCTAAAATTCCCAAGAATCCACACATGTTATCATTTAAAAAAACAAAGGCATGTTCTAATACCTCGCTCTAGACAAAGGTGTTTTGTTTGAGTGAAGTTAAGGGAGTTACAATTTTGCCACAATTTTTTTTTGTAGTAGCATGTAATTCCTAAGAATCCACGCAAGCTCTTTAGTGTTTTGGGTTGGGACCAATCTTACATAGTTGTCACTTTCTTGGGATAGAATCGTACTAAAACCTAACTTACAATGTGACCCAAATGTTCAACCATGGGAGCCCCAACATCACATCTTGTGTTAGACTTTTTGTAACCTATATGGAATTCAACTGGGAAATAATTCCAGAGTGGCCTTTCTTTAGTAACTTCTACATACAGTGATAAATGACTATTTTAGGTGGGCCTGCCTAAATCCCTCAAAGGGTGTGTACATGACCCTCTTTAGTGAAACTAATGTATGCATATATAGTTCCTTTAAATCTATGATGACTAGTTCTAAAGTGCATAGCCATTCTTCCCATAATACTATATGACAACCACCCATATCGATGAAAAATAGATGGGTTTTGAGCTAATAGTCGCCCATCTAGAGGTTGACATTTTCACATTTGACCCCACATTTCATAATAGCTCCATTAGTGATCAGAATTTTGAACTTATGCACTGGGTGGACATAACAATGGGTTTCTTCTACCACTTGCTTGTGAATGAAATTGTGAGTACTTCCACAATAAATTAGGAATATTAGTTTTCAACACTTGATGTAGCCCAAAAATTTCAAAGTTTGTGGAATTGAAATGCTCGATAATGCATGCAGAGATATTAGAAGTTATTCCTAATGGAATTGAGGTTCGATAGCTTCCTGAGTAGTAGGGTTGGTGTCTTCAATCAAGAATTCATGTGTCTCTTTGGTAGTTATGTCTTCTATCAGAGCTAGAGTGGTCTTTTAAATTTGTAACAATTTATGTTCTTCCACCTATGACCTTTAGCGTATTTTTCATCACAATTATAGCAATGTCCATGTCTTTGGTGCTCCACCATTTTTGTTGAAGACAACCTTTGTACTTTTAAAGGATGAGTCGGGGTTGTGCTTGGGGAATTAAATTAGGAAGGGTGAGTGCAAGTAATAAAAGATGGCTTTTTGGTTTTTGGATTGATCATTGTCTCTCCTTTTATATCCCTTTGAGACGCTACCAACCAAGTAGTGGGATGTTGCATTCTAACTTGTGCTCGAATCTCCTCCTTGAGGCCACGAGTGAAACATTCTTTATATAAAGAATATGTTAAGTTCTTCGCATGGATGGATAATTGATCAAAGGCTAATATAAAGTCTGTGACTAAGATTTTTTGGCATAACTAGGTAAGTTTCCCCAAATAGTGAGTATCTTACTCGAAACGCACATTGATGGCTTTAACCAACTAACTTTATGTGATGTATTATGCATAGGATTTTTTATGCCATTCCCGCCATTTCCTTGTTTTGGATATAAATGCAAGAACCCTACCCTAAGTATCATCATGTCATTAGTAACTCCATGGAGGGTGGAGTAATGTTCCATTTGGGTGACCCATCCTAATGGGTCAGAGCCATCAAACTTGTTGAAGTCCACTTTAAGAAAATAGTGTCATATGTTATTATCCATTGAGGGTGGTTTATCGTTGTGAGAACCGAAAGGGGCTTGTTGGTGGCTACATAATCCTAAGTTTAAATAATCTTCCTAGTGTGGCTCAATGTGTTGTGCATTCCAAGAGTCTTTTCTAGTATGCATCGAACTTGCAGAAGTGCCAACTTCTCATGCAACATATGATCCAAGTTGGCTAAGGTCTGTTGACTTTTCTGATCCAACTTCTCCTCCAATGTTTTATCCAAACCATTTATGGTATTATTAATTTATTGAATTTGGCCATTAATATTCATGTATTGAGTTTATAGGTTCTTCAATTTGCCGATAGTGCAGTGGGTGGTTTTATTGTTTGGGGTGTTGGTATGAGGTGGTTAATCGGTCTTGAGGACAAGGGAGTTTCAGGTGTAATATCTCTCTAATATGCATGTGGGGCCCAACAATAGAACTTAACCCAATATCTCATGGAACTAAGTAAGGAGGCTCAAATGTGCACTTAGTCATACTACTTGACTACCCTATTTCTAGAGTGTGATGTTCTCAAGTGTTGTTCTAAGTGTAGTATAGCAACGAGACAAACGACTATTTTAACTAAAGTTGGTTTAAGGTATACCTATGGGACTTCCTATATACTGGAGGATACATGGAAGTGATATTTTGTATACATGAATTGGTTTTTTCTATAATAATCAAAGGGGTACCAATTGGGGTTACAAGGGTTTCCAACAATGTGATTCCACTTATTTTTCCTGCATGTATTCTTCCCTAACCTCAGTTGTACACATTGAACGATAGATCAATTTGTTACTTAAAGATGTAAAAACATGTCTCCAAACAAAATTTCAAAAATTTAGGATCTCGCTAACCCAAGAAAGTGTTTTACAATCACTGGAAAATGACTTACTTTTCAAGGTAGGGTTTGAGGCTAAAAATTTGAAATAATCACAACTCTCGCAGTATTTATCGGAATTACTATTATGACCACTTTTTGGAAATGGTGTGCCAACTCTACATTTACTAGCACTAGTCTAATATAAATATAGGCACCATGTCAAAAGATATTTTCTCTACAATATGTATGGTCATCATTGGAAAAATCGTCAAACAATTGATTTTGAAATCAATGATATGTTCACTTCTCATACTCCATTTGAGATGATTTTTTTATTTTTTTTAATTGGGTGTTTTGTGAGAGGAACTCAAATATACCACTGGTTTCTTCATATTTTGCACCTATAATTTCAAAAATTGATATGAATTCCATTGTCTTTTATTTTCCCTCAAAATTCCTAGAAAAAGAAGAAAAAAAATCTCCTTTTTTATCCCAAGAAAGAGCTTTGATACCACTTGCGATGTACCTAAACCCAGAACTTTAGAGTAATCATAGAGAATGTAATAGAATATCTATGTAAAACATAAGAACAGACAAGAAAATAAACAAACCCTAAGAAATGTATCTTATATTAATGATATTCAAAAACAGAGAGTTATGTTCACTTGTCTCTTCGAGGGGGCAACCTCCTACAGAAAATCTCCAGATATACTAACAAGTCTTGACAAAATACTACATAAACTTCTAATCAATATATAGTTATCAATAAAGAATCTTAACTACCTGCAATCCCACTTATAATGAGGGTTGACTAACTAATTTCATCCTTATTAATAAAGATGACCTTTTTACAATGAGTGACTATGAACTTATTATTTAATTTCCATTATTCAAAGAAGGTGGCCTTGTACATCAATAAAGTATTCTAAATAAGGGGGTTAGGGTAGGACCCTAAAAAAGTCCCAAAATTATCCTACATTTTCATAGTGTTGTCTTCTTTGGAGACATTTACCAACACTGTAGTCTAAATGTTCTACAAATTTTCCCTTTTCTCACTGCTCAAAATAATGTGAAAGGAAACTAGTTATTTTAACCTAAAATTTGGCAAGAATCATTTTAGATTGAAGGAATCGCAGATATCAAATGTTAACATTGCACAATCTAATTGCAATAGGGATATTTGAGGGTGTCAAATTCATTTTTTCATTAAGAACAACAATCTTATCGATCCAAAATTACAATTTTAGAAAACATTGCATGGTCATATTCGACTGATGACAAAACCACGAAGTTCAAATTCGAAGAAAGTTTAGCCTCTTCTTCAACAACATCGAATCCAAGAGGCAAAGTTTTAATGTGCTCCTTGTTTTTGTTTCCAAGTTCTCCTAGTCTTCATTTTCCTTACCGTTGGTTTTTTCACTTGGATCCACAACATCCATAGTTTTCTATCTAGAAGAAGATATTCCATCTTTAGCTTCCATGACTCAAACCTCTGGACATTAAATTTCTCTATCTCTATTCTTGAATTGCTCACCATTTTCTTTAGACAAGATTCACTACACAAAGATCCCACTCAAGAAAATTTCTATCACAAACCCAAGATACCTTTAATATTCATAGAATGAGCTAAACCCTAGCCACAAAAGTGTCCCCCTAAAGGTAGTAACCTTTCTCTAATACCAAATGAAGAGTTTGATAAACTTATGCAAAAGAGCAATACTAGTAGATTTTAAAACATGAGAATAACAATGACACATTCACATAGTACACACAATGTTAATCCCTAGAAAAATCCCCATACAAAGCCCATGTTATGTATAAAACCCCTTATTAATCTCCTTATTGAATTATTACATTTCTTGTGTTATATTTGTATGTAGGATGTGAACTCCTTCATCACACCCTTTCATTATAATTGTACCCTTTGTCTCCTATATATTATACCAAGGATACCTAGTCTTAGGATCATCTTATCTAATATCATATTGTATTATGAATTGGATATATTGTAAAAGGAGGTTTCCCCCTCGAAGTGGATTGTAATTCATTGATTGTTTATCATTTTTAAGGCATTGGATCATAACATTTGGTATCAGAGCATTGATCCTAGGGTTTTTCTTCTCCAAACAAGTCATCTTAGCATTTTCACTATTACTTTTTTATGGGATGAGTCAGATATAGAAACATAGGGTTTAGTTAGAATACATTGCAAGGTATATGTGGTAGAATTTTCTGCTTTTAGGTCATTATACTTTCGAAGATATACCCTGTGGAAGATAGGGTATTTGACTAGTCATGTTACTAGTCTCAAACAGGTGTTCAGGGTAAAATTGTCATATCTTCTTCAAGGAGGATCCAAATTTAGTGAGACCAATTTCATTGTAAAGAGGATAGTATGTAGTTTTTATGGTACAATTTTCAGAGTTTGGTAGTAAATATTGGACTTGTGGCATCCTGTAAAAGTTTGGTCTCCCATAAAGGAAAAAAAAATCAAGGTTTGGGAAAGTTATCGTGACTTTCACTTGGTAGATCAAATTTTGGTCAGACCTTTGGCATTGCAAAGAGGACATATCTGAGTACTACAGGATAAAATTTCAAACTTAGGGGGGTTGAAATTTCATAAATACATCAGAAGAAAGGTTGGATAAGAGAACATACTCCAAATTTAGGGCTTAAAATGTACATAACTTACAATTGGCATAACTTTTTATTGGAAAATTTGTTTTTGGTCATTCAAAATTCATAACAAAGAAAAAAAAGAGGAGAATTGCTACTTTATCCCATGGGTCCAAATACTCCTTCAAAAATTACTTCACCAACTAAACCTCCAAAGAGCTCAACCATTACTCGAGATGAACTCAATGAGATTTATAGCCAGATGGAAAAGATGTATGAAACTATGAAAAGAAATATGGATGAAATGGAAAATAAAATATATAAGAAGATGGATGAAAATAAGAATGAACTTAAAGAAGAAATACAAAAATCCATGAAGGAATTGTAAAATTCCATTTCTACCATGATCTCTTGGGTTCTAGTTGAGAGACTCTCTAAAGAAAATATCAAAATGCAAGGAACTCGGGAAAATAAAGGTAGTGTTTTGGTTGAAAAACCTGTCGATAATAAGCCATTTTCTAATGGATTTAACTCTAATAGTGGATTTAATTATGGTGGGGTCCTAAATTCAAATTTCCCAAGATTAAATTAAATAAGTTTGATATAATGAAGGTCTTTACCTGGGTGAACAAAATAGAGCAATATTTTGAACTACATAATATTATGGATGATAAGAAAAGGATTTGCATAGAAACCTTGAACTTTGAGATAAAACCATATCAATGGTATCAATGGGTAGTTAAAATGAATCCCCCTCTTTATCATTATATTTCCAAGAGACTTAGAATGATCCAAGTGGATATCGATGGCCACCCACCTGTTCCATTGGCTCAAAGAACAGTTTCTATTTTGGCAGCATTTTTACATTTTTGGGGGTCCCAAACTTTTGGGGTCATTTTGAGGCCCTAAATGATGTTTTTTGGGCTCGAAAGTGCATATCATGTAGTCGAAGGCAGATTCTAAGAAAAATGGAATATGTACTCCTAGACTATAACTTTCCAATGGTGTATCGAGCACCCCAAACGGAGATCATATGAAAAAGTTACGCCCTCGGGAAGTTGACGTATCAACTACCCCCATCGGGGCCCACAAACCTTTTGTCATTTCATCTCATGGGGTTACGGTTTTGGATGTTTAGGGTTTTCTCATTTATTTTTTACATTAAAAAGGCCTTTGGAGCCTCATTATACTCATATTCTTGCAAATGAGCGTAGTCGTCACATCTCTTCTCAAAAATAAGCTACCACCATTTGAGCAAGTTTATTTCAATCTGCAATTTTACAGTTTCAATAGGTTCTCTTTATTAATAGAAGTCAAGTTTAACTATATCTATGTGTATTTATTTGCTATACATTTGTATTTAATTTCGTTCCATTTATAAATTCGAATCAATGGTATCATAGGAGTTTTCTCTTTATTTGTTTCTCTGTGCATGTCCCCAACGAGGTCAAGGTACAAGGAGTTGGGACTTGAAGAAGTTGATCCCTTGAAAGACCATCCTCGTCGATCACAATGACCTTCCATGGTGGAAGAAAAGAGAGACGATGGAGTAGGAGATCATTTTAAATTATTGCTTGAGGAACACCTCACATGAAAAAGCAATGAGATAATGGATAAATTTGAACATATCCTTCAATGGCTGCCAACAGGCGACGCATCTTCATAAAGAAGACACTTTGGAGGCACCGCAACCTTCAAGGTACAAGTAAATTTTTATATCCCCTTATTTGAAGGCCAGATAGATGTGGATGTTGTAGATAAATGGTTGAATCTACTAGAAGGGTATTTTTCAGTTCATAATTTTTCTAATAGAGAAAATGTTACCTTTGCACTCCTTAAGGTTGTCCCCCACGTCAAGGATTGATGGGAGACCTACTGTGAGCAAAAGGACATTGAGGAATATGAAATATTCTCGGTCGCACCCACTTTGGATTCTTTAATGGATGTTATTAAGAAACAATACTACTATGTTGGAAGTTAAGATGACCAGTATATGAAATGGACCACATTGGGATAGGAAAGGGACCAAACAATACCAGATTTCATAAATATCTTCCATACCTTGTGCACCAATTTGGGTATCAAAGACTCTAAATGACATCTGGTGCTCAAGTACAATAGTTTTATGCATAGATACATCCAAACATAAATGGATTTCTTGGACATCTCATCATTAGGGGTGGCTTATCGATATGCTATAAAAATCGAGCAAAAATTTAAACAAAAGAAGCGAGAGTTTGAATCTACAAATTCCTCACAGTAGAAGCAGGGAAAAGGTGGCCCCAAAGAAAAAAGGACAGAGCAAGGATGGAACCCCTCAGAACAACCAGTCGAAGCTGCAAACAAATGAGGGTAATGAGAAGATGAAGAAAGACATTGATAAGTGGTGTGAATTCCATAAAATTCCCTGGCATAACACCAATGAATGTCTCTCGAAGCAATCTTTGGTGGAAGAGATGAAAGCCTAAGAGTCAGAGGTAGGTTCCAACTCTAAATCAGATGTAGACAAGGGGAAGCGGATCATTGATGTAGAACCTAGTGCCACTATTTCTACCACTAAGGCCCAGCCAAGTGAACCAGAAGAACCGGAGGAAGGTGAATTCCTTTTTCACTCGCAGAAATGGGTGAAGGGTGCTTTGTTGCATTTCATTGTCGATAGAAGAAGTCAAAAATAAATGATCTGAGCAGAGGTCATCAAACATATGAGCCTGTTGAAGACACCACACCCGTAGCCCTACACCATTGGGTGGCTCTGCCAAGGAAGACATCTCCACATCAACCAACAGTGTCATCTACCCTACAACATCAAGCCCTTCAAGGATGAGGTATTGTGCGATATTGCCCCCCTTGAATTTTTTTATGTTCTTTTAGGCCAACCATACTTGTGGAAATTACATGTTGTATATGAGTCTATACCTGGAAGTGTTATTATTTCTTTGGGTAGACAATTTTACAGGATAACAGAGGTACCTCCACCTATTGTCATCTCTTTTATCTCTGCTAAGCAATGCAGGAAGGTCATTTACCAGACCAAGAAATTTGTCTTATTTATGATTTTCTCTCAAAGTGAACATAAGGTTGTAGCCACATCGATGGCCTCTAAATAAGGCCTATCCACACAGTAGAAGCAAGTGGACAATATCATGGAAGAATACAAATACATATTCTCCTCACCCACTGGGGTACTATTGCAGTGTCAGGTCAAGCATTCAATGGATCTAACCCCTGATGCACCTCGACCCAATGGGATAGTCTATCGCTACTTTCAGATATAAAATGAGGAAATCAAGTGACAGTTCTAAGAGTTGCTTCAAAAGAGGCACATCCAACCCAACTCCTCACCCTGCGGGAGCCCAATTTTACTTGTACAGAAGAAATATGGCACTTGGTGACTCTACATTAATTACAGGGCCCTAAACAAAATCACAATCAGGAACCAGTACCTAATTCCCTGAATTGATGACCTTCTTGACTAGCTCAAGGGAGCCAAGTTTTTCAGTAAGATTGACCTGAACTCTGGCTACCACCATGTCCCAATAGAACATATTTATGTATGGAAGACTACTTTCAAGTCCAAAGAAGGTCTTTTCGAATGGCAAGTCATCCCATTTGGATTGACAAATTGTTGGGCTCAGAAATGTCATATTTTCATCCACCTTTACCTTCATCATTCTTCACATTTCATCGCCCATTAACCTTTTATGATATCCTTTTCAAAAATATATTTGGGTTTCACCTTACTATTTTCCACTTTATGCATTTTAGTATTAAAAGGGAATTTGTGATTAAATATTGGAAAATCGACATGTTTTCATATATATCTCAAAAATGCATGAGCTTTGTAATGTGTAGGAATATGTGAAGGATTAATTCAAAAAGACTTCCCGAATACTTCCTCCACCATTTCAAGATTTGAGGAGATAATTCAATCCTATTCCAAGGAGAAGATCATGGATATTTGGTTGGCATATCTTATCCAAGATATATGAGAGATATGTATGAGGATTTGAAGGGATCATATTTTGTAATAATGGGAAATAGGTTGAGAGAAAAGTGGATCTGTAATTATGAGATGGTTATCTTATCTTCAAGGCTCTCATGTATAAAAGAGAGTGCTCTCTCTTCATGAGGGGGGAAGTAGTAATAATTGAGGAATAATTTGGTATTTAGTCAGTAGTCATTGAGTAGTCATTATGATTTGAAAGAGAAAGGGATTCTTAGCTTTGATTCATAGTTTTGGTTTTCATGCCTTCATTATTCTGTTATGGAGATTGATTTGATTATTGTAATGTAATATTACTTCATTGGTGTGAGATCACATATGTTGTTGTGTCATTCAACTCTTCACATGTTGTATTTGCTTTTCCTTCATGTAGTTCTCCATTGCTAGATTAATTTCATTTCAGTCGTAGGTTGTAGCAATTCAATTCCAATTCGTGTGTTTCAATTTCCTTCATTAGATTAATGATTTAATTTCAGTTGTAGCGTAAACATTAGATTAGATTAGTCCCACTTCAATCCTGCATATACTTTGTGTGTGCTTCATAAGTTTAAGAACCTCGGATTGACAAATTAGATATTTGGGCAAGTACTACAATAAAATTAATACAACATTAGTTCAGCCCAAAGTAATGATTGTCGTTCCCTTGTTACAATTGTTGTTCCCTTTACAGGAAGTGTCGTTCATTTGAATAGAACAATTGTCATTTCCTTTACAGGAAGTGTCATTCATTTGAATAGAACAATTGTTGTTCCCTTTACGATTGTTGTTCCTTTACAAGTGTTTCATATTTGGAGGATGAGGTATTTAAAACGGAAGGTAAGAACCTATGTAGGAAACAAGTAAAATGCTTGTTCCAGTGCCTAACTTCGGCTGATGCATAGAGGTTTTTTTTAGGACACCTTTAGAGCCCAACATTTTGTCGTCGTTGTTGGGGAAGCACAATGGATTGAGGTATTGGTTTATTTTTTCATTTCAATTCATGCAAGTGTGATCTATATGTTTTGGTAAGGGGTCATAGCAGCTACTTGAATGGAGACTCCTCATGTTCTCCCTACCAACTAGGTAAAAGTAATTTCAATTTCCGCAAAAGTAGTTTCAATTTCTACAAATTTCAATTTATGCAAGAGTGTTTAATTCGTGCAAGTGTGATCTACATGTGTTGGTTCTAAGGGTCATAGAATCCCTGAGTGGAGACTCCTCACTATCCCTACCAACTATCAAGAGAGTTTTATTTCCGCAACTGTGAAGAGTAATTGTTTTATGTTTTAGAAAGAGCGTTTTTATTTAAGTTTTTCATTTTGATTTGGGTGCTATAAGAATCCTTTTTTTTTTAACATGGTTTAACAATGAATTTCATCTTAGAACTACTCACTCAGATCCTGGCAGATGTCAGGATTTCCTCTTCCCAGGAAGAGGAGATCTTGACAAGGATCAAAGATTCAAATACTCCTCCAAAAACAATTGAAGATCCAACATCTGAAGACTCTTATGCATCCGATGATGATCAATTGATCGAAAAGGAGATCAGGGAATATGAAAAGGAGTTACAGCATGATCTGAGTGAGGAACAACGCACCTACAAAATCCTGATCGAACGATGGTTTCAAGCGAGTACTAGGTTAGATCCATTTAGTTTTTCTTTTTATTTTTTTAATTCACAGTTTCAATAGCTAATTCTGCACGTTCATATATATTTTCGATTGTCATTTGCGAAATTGAAAGACAACATATTCTTATCACTATTGTGTGCATGGCTACTTGGTTATTTGACTACACATACCTAATCTCTTATTTTTATAGCGTAGTGTAGGTAGGATTTTATTTTCAAGTTTTTTTTATTTATTAGAATAAGTATGTTGTCCTTCGCGCTTTGTGCGATCACGAGGATCAGAAAGTAGGATGAATGATTGATTTCACAAAGATTAATTGATTGACGATGGAAAAAAATTGCCTAATCTATTTTTCCATCTACAATTTGTTAACATTTGCTCACAAATTTTCAATAAGTTTGCAAAATCAATTTTTATTTTTTATTTTAAAACATAATAAAAACATAAATAAAAAAATTTGCATCCTCATACTGACAATGTCAAGAAGATTAGAAATTTTAAGGAAAGAGTTTGAGATATGAAATTAGTAAAAGTGTATTGAAATCGATTTTGGAGCGCATATTCTAGAACATAGGGGGTAAGGTGGTGATCAACAAAGAAGGAAAACCTGAAATAACCTGAAATTTTATGTTCACTGACTGAATCTGCTCTACTAAGAGTTTGGTGCATCATTGAGTGGAAACAATGTCATAGAGCGCAGTGAATCCAGCCTTTAAACTCTGTAAGGAAAAAAATGATTGTTGCGGTGATTCTTCCTGATGGAAATTTCAGGCTTATTACAAAGGTGCCTCAGAAATCATACTGAATATATCTATGGTCAGTTATTGTATCTCTCCCCTAAGAACTCCACTCCATGCCTCAATTACCTCACAAGGGTTTTTTCTTCGAATTTGAGTTCAAACAGAAGTAGAGTCATTGGATTTTCTCAATGGGTCCTCGGCAGGTAATCCACAATCCACCCTTGTCGGCAAGGTTCGGGATTCGAAACCATCACCATTGTGGCTGAAAAATGATACAAAATGAAGACCCACAAGTGTTTTTACTAGACCACCTCACCTCCAAGATGCGTTGTACTTTCCTTTGGGATTGGTTTCTTCAAAAAGGTGATACTTTATAGGCATTAGTTAAGGGATTCCACGTGCCTGGACGTGGGAAGATGGTACATTGGCAAGCTAGGAAGTAGCATCTGTTGGTGAAGAAGAACATGATTTGGCCTCACGTTTAGCACATCAACATACAGTATGCGTGAGCCATAGAATTGGCATGGAAGATCCATATCATAGAGCCCACCATCTTAGTTCTATGACTACAACAACATGGCCGATAGGATCATGATAAATTCTGATTGCAATGGTGTGCTAAGGGAATTGAAGCAACGAACGAAATTTAAGCATGTTTATGAGGTGGACGAAAATCGTGTTACAATCATCAAGGAGATCAAAGAAGTTGCTGCAATATTCTTCCATACTTAACGATGATCATCGGTGATCTTATTTCCAAACCGTCAGCCTCCATGTCAGGTTTGTTGTACTCCCAAAAATTGAAAACGATATGCTACCCGTAAATCTCGAGTGTGTTTCTAACAGAATGCGCGAATTTCGATCGGAAATGGGGTTACGAGTTTTCCATGAGGGCAGGCATATCCGAAGTGTTTTCAACACGGCGGGTTGATTGGGACACGTATTCTCTGGATCAGGTATGGTAAAAGGGAAAATATCCCGAAATATGAATCAGTTGGAACTTGCCTCCCCAGAATACTCATCAGCTGCTAGAATCAAATCAAATCAACGCCTCTGCCAAAATACTCATCAGTTGGACCGCCTCACCTCAAACTACGTTGTTTTTTTCCTTCCCATCTGGTGGACCGCCTCACCTCAAACTACGTTGTTTTTTTCCTTCCCATCTGGTGGACCGTCTCACCTCAAACTACATTGTATGTTTCCTTCCCATCCGGTGGAACGCCTCACCTCAAACGATGTATCAAGTGTCTAGTGGATCACCCCACCCCTGAATGATGTTTCCAATTGAATCAAATCAATCAATCCCTCCTCATCCATCGATGACCTCACACACACATGGGATGTGATATGTTTTGAAGTATATAGACTTTACGCCTTCCGCAATAGGGAGGAAATGAGGGTTTTCCAGATGCATATAGAGATGACGACGAACTTGATGACTATATTTACAGACGAATGGCCCCCTGGGTTGTATCAACGAGTCCAAACAGTCTTTCAAGAGGAAGGGCAACCGATTCCATTGCAACTTTATCCATCCCTTCAAAACCATCTAGGAAGTTCCCACAGATTAAAGTTATTTACAGTGTGCATTTGATTGGTTTTACAGGTTGCTTATAATGCAGAATTGATGTCGATCCTATATGAGAAACGCAGAATTACCAAAAATGTTGAATTGATGTTGGCCGCCAAAAACTTCTCATATATGTCTAGAGCATTCATGGTGGCCTGGTGGTGCAAGTATAGAAAGATGAAGGTTTGATTTCAGTGACGGCTCCAATTGCCTACTAAAAATTCCATTTTTTTTGTTGTTTGTTTTGTTGTATTGTAAAAAAAAATATAAACAAAAATTAATTTTCTTGTTTTGTTATAAAAAATAAAAATAAATAAATATATATATATATATATATATATATATATATAAAGAATTTTCTTTTTTGTTTTATTATAAAAAGATTATAATAACCAAAAAAAAAAAAAATTTATAAAAGTTTGTTTTAAATTTTATTTGCTTTTTTTATTATAAAAATATATTTTAAAAAAATCATAAAAAGAAAAAAATCTTAGGTCAAACATTAAAAATAAAAATAAAAAAAAATTCATAAAACAAAAAGAAAAAGAAAAATCTTTAGCAAATGGATTTCAATCAATTCTTGAAAACTAAATCGGAGTAATGTTTTTACATTTATGCTAACTTGGTTCATTGAGTCACTTCAACAACAATCGACGATGGAACTTGCGCGCACAAGGCAACAGGTAAAACATACTTTGTTTATGAATTTGATTTGATCCCATTAGTAATTATCCCTGCATTTCATATTTTTTGAAGCTCTCACAATTTTTATGCAGGATTTGTACTAAGTTTTTTTCAGGTGCACAGATGATCGCATCTTGTTGCTGAAGTGATTTTCAAGAATCACAAAACTTTTGAAAAAAAATATGCCTTATTGGCTACTTGAAGGAGATGATTCTTGTTCTACACGTCATGGCATTTGCTGTTACACAACGACCATTCATCAAACCATTTTTTATCATGAATTCTTTTTTCCCATTTCTCCTTCAAAGCAGATTTGTCATCCCAATGTTGAAGCCCATCTTCCATTGAATTATCCTTCATGACTTCACACGCTCCTATCTTTTTGAATCACATACATCTCTTTATCTTTTTCGGTTCATTTTGCTTTGTCAATAAAACTATCCAGCTCCCTTTCCATGAATACATTGTCTTGTCATAAACATTGTTGCTATTGAGATCTTTCCTATAGTCCCACCAATATTTTTACAAAACTCGCATTGACTGATGTGGGATTCCTTAAGGCCCACCTTTTAGCAAGTCTTGCCCCATCGACCTTGACACCTTATCTAGGATATAGACTAGATTTCGATTTGAGTACCTAGAGGCTTCTATGCCTTAATGGAAAGTTCTCTCGCTAACAATCATGGGAATACATCAATGTCCCTTGATCGTTAGATCTTGCAAGTGGCTTGACATCAGCTCATTCATTCTCATTTCACAAGATGTACTCGGGTACCTTGGCACTCATTGACATCAATGGTGAGTTTGTCTCACATTGGTTAATGACATTCATCAATTGTCGATAATCCAATGACTTCTCTTCATGCTCGACATTGACACATCCATTCGCATGATTATAATTGTACCATCAGGTTGTAGCAGGTGAAGACTATACACTTTTTCCTGACTTCCTCAGCAGTTACAGCAGCATGACTTCAGCTATCTAAGAGTACTACAATTCCACTTTTATACTTCCTCTTTTCCATGATTCATTCAACAGCAATTCAAATTCCTCTACTTCACATTCTCTGATCCAGCAGACAACAGTTGTAGCTATAGTAGCAGTCACTTTTCACATGATTCTGCAGCACTGACATCTTCCATGCTCCAGCAATCGCATCAGCCACATTCCTATTGCATAGTTCATCAACATTTTGAGTAAGTGGAGGTATGTTATTTTCTAAACTTTAATCATGTAATTCCTCAAATGCTAGCAATGAATAATTTGGAAAATTCCTTCACCAAGCTCCCTTTCCTTTTCACTTCTATGACTCATGTCATGTTGCATGCGGACATGCAACTAGTTCAGTTGGGGGGTAGGGGACTTTATTCACTATCATCACTCCATTTTTCCACTACCATCATTCCATTTTTCATCTCATTCACCATTTACCGACATTTCTTTTCCAACGATACTCTGTTGCACCTTGCTTCATAAGCATTGATATACATATTGGCATGATTCACAAATATGAAAAAGGGATTTATTATACTCAATGATGTTTCCTTATGCACATTGATAGCTTATATTTTTCTAGTAAGAATATGGGTAAATTATTATCATAACAGCAAGAGAACAAATAACAAAATGAATTTTGTTAACACAAGAACCAACATTCTTTATATTCATGGTTTTCACACAAGAACCAACCATAAGAAAATGACAGTTGTTACTCATGTAAATCCCATCCTGAAAACATTCATTATCATCACTCAAAACCAAAAATTCAGATGCCAAAATTTCTTGAGAAGATCCATGCATAGTTGCATGCAGACATGCAACAAGTTCAGTTGGGGGGTATGTTGGGGCTCAGAAATGTCATATTTTCATCCACCTTTCCCTTCATCATTCTTCACATTTCATCACCCATTAACCTTTCATGATATCCTTTTCATAAATATATTTTGGTTTCACCTTACTATTTTCCACTTTATTCATTTTAGTATTAAAAGGTAATTTCTAATTAAATATTAGAAAATCAACATGTTTTCATATATATCTCAAAAATGTGTGAGCTTCGTAATGTGTAGGAATATGTGAAGGATTAATTCAAAAAGTCTTCTCAAATGCTTCCTCCACCATTTTAAGATTTGAGGAGATAATTCAAGCCTATTCCAAGGAGAAGATCATGGATATTTGGTTGGCATATCTTATCCAAGATATATGAGAGATATGTGTGAGGATTTGAAGGGATCATATTTTGTAATAATGGGAAATAGGTTGAGAGAAAAGTGGATCTATAATTATGAGATGATTATCTTATCTTCAAGGATCTCATGTATAAAATAAAGTTCTCTCTTCATGAGGGGGGAAGTAGTAATAATTGAGGAATAATTTGGTAGTTAGTCAGTAGTCATTGAGTAGCCATTAGGATTTGAAAGAGAAAGGGATTTTTAGCTTTGATTCATAGTTTTGGTTTTCATGCTTTCATTATTCTATTATGGATATTGATTTGATTATTGTAATGTAAGATTGCTTCATTGGTGTGAGCTCACATATGTTGTTGTGTCATTCAACTCTTCACATGTTGTATTTGTTTTTCCTTCATGTAGTTATCCATTCCTAGATTAATTTCATTTACGCAATTTCATTTCAGTCGTAGGTTGTAGCAATTCAATTCCAAGTCGTGTGTTTCAATTTATTGCATTAGATTAATGATTCAATTTCAGTTGTAGCTTAAATATTAGATTAGATTAGTCATGCTTCAATCCTGCATATACTTTGCATGTGCTTCATAAGTTTATGAACCTCGGATTGACAAATTAGATAGTTGGGAAAGTACTACAATGCAATTAATACAACATTAGTTCGGCCCAAAGTAACGATTATCGTTCCCTTGTTATGATTGTTGTTCCCTTTACAGGAAGTGTCGTTCATTTGAATATAACAATTGTCGTCACCTTTATGATTATTGTTCCTTTATAGGTGTTTCATCTCTGGAGGATTAGGTATTGAAAATGGAAGGTAAGAACCTACATAGGCAACAAGTAAAATTCTTGTGCCAGTGCCTACCTTCGACTGATGCATAGAGGTTCGTTTTTAGGACATATTTAGAGCCCAACACAAATGATCCAACAAATTTCATGAGATTTATGGATGATAAATTGCAACCTTTCACTAAGTATTTGGTGGTGGTATATCTAGATGATATCCTCATCTTCAGTAAGAATTGGGCAGAACACTTGCAGCATATTCAGCAGGTCCTTCACACTCTGCGACAACAAAAGATATATTCTAACTTGGAAAAATGTTAATTCGACATGAACGGGGTCCAATACCTAGGTTACATTGTTGATGAGCATGGTGTGCATGTGGATCTAGCCAAGATCCAAGTCATTCGTGACTGGACATCCCCAACCACACTAACCAAGCTTCAAAGTTTCTTAGGACTCTCCAACTTCTATCGCATGTTCATTTTGGGATTCTCCCATATTGCATGGGCCCTCAACCAAGTGACCAAGGGTGGTGGAAAGGAAAATTTTGTGTGGGGAAAGTCACAACAACAAGTGTTCGATGATATGAAAAATCACTTGTGATTAGCTCCATTACTCTCCTTACACGATCTGTAGCAACCTTTTGACATTGATATCGATGCCTCAGACTATGTCGTGGGTGAAATTATCACTGAGCATGGTCATCTAGTGGTATATCATAATGAGACACTATCAGTTGTTGTTTGTAAGTACCCCACCTGTGACAAAGAAATATATTCCATTATACAATCCTGTCGACAATGGAATCACTACATTCTTGGGAAGGAGACAATCATCCACACTAATCACAATCCTCTACAATTCATGCAGACACAAGGCAAATTGCAGAATGACTACCATCAAAAGTGGTCCACATACTTGCAGCGGTTCCATATCAACATCAAATATAAGACAAGGAGAACCAATCGTGTCATTGAATACCTCATTCGACCTCCAGTTGTATCCTTAACCATGGTGCTCCACTCCTGTGGCCATGAGGCATCTGAGTGGCCCAAACTCTACAAGAGAAATCCTGAATTCTCTACCACTTGACAGATGTTGGGCACAAGTGCGACTATCACTAACCTTAATATTCAAGACAGACTATTATGCCATCTAGGCCACATTTGTATTCCTTTAAGTGAGCGTGCGAAGCTGATTTAGAAAGCTCACTACAGTCGGATGGAAAGACATTTTGGCATGGAAAAGATCATGGTAGTACTACAAAAGAATTTTTATTGGCTGAAATTGCACCAAGACATCAAAAAGTATATCAGGTCATGAACTGCATGTACCATTTCCAAACCAACCACTAAGAAGCAAGGCTTGTACACCCATATTCCTACTCCTGACAGACCATGGGAATCCATATCGATGGACTACATGTCGGGCCTTCCTTCAACAAAGAAGGGAAATGACTATGTTTTTATGGTGGTTGATTATTTTTCTAAGATGGCCATCCTAACAGTCTGCAAGAATAATATCACAGTAGAGGTCACTGCCAATATATTCTTCTAATGACTATGGATATACTTCAAGATATCACAGACCATCATATCATATCGGAACAGTAGGTTCCTAAGCACATGTTGGTCCAACCTCTGGTCACTGTTGGACACCAAGCTCACCAAATCCACCGCCTTCCACCCACAAACTTATGGCCAGACATAGGTTGTCAACATAATGATCGTGCATATCTTGTGCATGTACAACTCCAAACATCCACGCACATGGGATGAGATTCTTCCCTATGTTCAACACAGCTACAACAAAGACCTTCATAGCTCGATCAGCCATATTCCCTTTTAGGTGGGGTTGGGATTTCAACCATTGGGTCCCATTGATGTTGCACTTCCCCTTTCATCCACACAGGTAGAATCATCCCATGCTCAATCTGAGGTCGACAAAGCCATCAATTTTATTGAACAAATTCATCACATCCAACAACTAGTCCATGATATTTTACAAAAATCCAATGCTAAGTACAAACAACACCATGATCAACATCGGGTGTTGCACAAGTTTCAAGTGGGAGACAAGTTATGGTTGCATTTGCAGAAAAAGCACCTTACAGGACCCCATCGGAAGCTTCATCCACTTTGATATGGACCTTCTGTGGGTGACAATGCTTTTGAGCTAAGTATTCCCCCCCTTCATTTTCCTGCACCCAATGTTCAATATGGACCTCCTTCAACCATACTTCCCACCATTATTGGACACATTAGAGATCACAGAACAACTAACACTAACATAGCTCAATCCTGAATGAATGGAATAGGAAGCCATTGATAAAATTAGGGACACTTAGATTAAGGGAACTCACCAACAGAGGATCCAACTTTATCAGGTTGTAAAAGCAGAGCAGCTCATACACCAAGGTAAGTGGCTCACCTGGGGCCAAGTTTAGCAGAAGTTTCCCCATTTGATGGGGGAACTCAATGAAATGGATACCATTGATTACTAAGGGGGGAGAACTAATCTAGGTGGATATCGGTGGCCACCCACCTATTCCACTGACTCAAAGAACAATTTTCATTTTGGTAATATTTTTAGATTTTTTCAGGTCCCAAACTTTCAAGGTCATTTTGAGGCCCTAAAAGACGTTTTTTGGGCTTGACAACACCTAGCATATATCCGAAAGTAGATGCTAGGATAAATGAAATATGTACTCCTTGACTATACCTTTCCAATGGTGTATCAAGCGCCCCAAATGGATATCGTATGCAAAATTTGTGCCCATGGGAAGTTGATGTATCAACTACCCCCATCAGGGCCCACCAACCTTTTGGTGTTTCATCTCCCGGCGTTGGGTTTTGGATGTTTAGGGTTTTATCATTTATGTTTTATGTTAAAAAGGCTTTTGGAGCCTCATTGTAATCATCTTCTTGTGAATGAGCATAGTCATCACATCTCTTCTCAAAGATAGTTTTCCATCATTCGAGCAAGTTTGTTTCAGTCTGCTTTTTTACAGTTTCAGTAGTTTCTCTTTATTAATAGAAGTCAATTTTTACTATATCTCTGTGTATTTATTTTCTATACATATGTATTTCATTTCGTTCCATTTATAAATCTAGATCATAGAAGCATAATATGGGAAAGTGTGGGAATAAGACTATTTCAATCAATTGACAAGAATCAAGCACTTAGGTGATATTGAAGACTATAATTTAGAATTTTGGGTATTGGCCACAAGGTTGGATGACATAAGTGATGAATAATTATTGAAAACTTACATCAGTGGATTAAACGAGGACATTAAACATGAGCTTTTATTAATACACCCTACAAATATTATGGAATCTATGCATTTTGCTTGTCATATTCAAGCCAAGAATAAGGCTACACACAAGTCTAACATTGGAGTACACACAGGAATCATATATCATTTTTGGGTTCATAAGACATGCATACCTCAACCAACAGGGTTAACACCTCAGCAAATGGATGAAAGAAGAGCAAAGGGACTATTTTTCAATTGTGACAACAAGTATAGTAAGACACATAAATACAACAAGAAGAAAGTATTCTACATAGATGATGAAAAGGAAGAAGACCAAGAATTGGAACCATCACAAGATCAATATTTAGAAGAGACTACTCCAACGATCTCTTGTCATGCATTGGCCTGCATCAGTACTCCACAAACCCTCAAGATAGAACGATATATAATAGAATAAAAAAGGTAACAATGTTGATTGATTCTGGTAGTACCTATAACTTCATCAATTATGAATTAGCAAAAGATCTCAAATGCTTTGTATATCTAGCACCATAGTTTCAAGTAATAATTGCAGATGGAGGTACCATAAATTGTTTTGGGAAGTGTCATAGTATTAAGCTCAATATGGGCGAGTATTTATTGGATAGTCCCATGATTTCCATCAAAATCGGTGGTGTTGATGTTGTATTAGGGGTACAATGGTTACAATCATTGGGAACAATAGCCCTTAATTCTCAAGATCGTTTCATGAGATTTTCCTTAGAAGACAAGGAAATTTATCTTAGAGGTATCCAAGGGAAACCCTCTAAGATGATAAGCTCTAACAGCATGACAAAATTACTCAAAAAGGGACACCATGGTGTAAGTGCACAATTGGGATCAATAGATGTTTAAACATCTATATCCTCTGCTCCAATGGATCTCCAAAAAGTTATCAACAATCATTCCAAGGTGTTTGGAGAGATTCTTAAGGGTCTTCCACCTGCTCAAGATCATGCCCATGCTATTAATCTGTGACAAGGAAGTGTTCATCCAGTCTTCCATGTTTCTTTCTTAAACAAGATAACCAATGACAAGATCCCAGTGCAAATTGTATTATCAAAGATAAAGGGTGAAGGGAAAATCATACTAGAACCAGAAACAATCCTTGAAATAAAGATTAAGAAGCTACAAAATTGAGCAATTACTGAGTACCTTGTCAAGTGGAAGAACCTACTAGTGGAAGAGGTGACATGGGAAGATGATTTCTTCATGCATAAACACTCGTGGTTGTCAAGTGTTGAGGACAAAACCTGTTTGAAGGGGGAGGTGTGGGGGGCGAGGGGCATGTTAAGCCCTAAAAAAATCACCATAAAAATCTTTTGTTTGTTAAAATAATGTAACTGTAAAGTGTATTCTTATTATTATTTGATATATTATTCATTGGATCAATCCCCATTGAGGATTGATAATGTCGGTTATTATAAAGGACCAAATCCCCTTTTGCAGATTGGTCAAAAGATAATTGTAATAGGTAGAATAAGAAGTCGGCCCCAGAAGATATTAAAGAGGCCCTGAAATATAATAAAGGTGGTTATAACCACTCAGTTGGAGAAGTCGGCCCTACCAGTGAAGAGACACTTCACACATGCCAGTCTTGTATAAATAAGGAGGCTATCGCCTCACTTAGACACACAACTCACTCGCTCATTTGTGAGACAAGTTTCGGAATTGCAGTTAGAGAAGAAGGAGAGAGAGTGGTGCATATCTGGGAGAGGATCTTCTGCATTAGTTTAAGAGATCTCTTGGCATTGTATTGGCTATCTATAATAAGGAAGTTTTGTTGGGTTTTCTTCCCCTAGAGGGGTTCCCAAGATAAATGTTGTGTCTCTTGTGATTGTGTATTTCTCAGTGATCTTGTATTATGCTATTGTTATCTAATGAAATGCAAAGAAATAGAATAATGGCTTAAACATTAACATGGTTTCAAAGCCAAGCTAAAGAGAGCATCTTTCACAAGAGAAAAGTGAAAAAACGACACTGTTACCGTACATGAAAATTAGGGCTTTTGTTGGTGAGGTATTCCAGCCCTAAAACCATCTTGAAAAGTGCACCCTCCCCCAAGGATTATTTTGGCACCTTCAGCGCACCTTTTCAGTGGCTAGATCTCCCGAAAAGTGAAACCCTAGTTTCACAAAATACTAGAAAACCAGAGTACCAAAAGTACCAGAGTACCAAAAGTACCAGAAAACCAGAAGCACCAGTCCAAAAATCCACAGATCAAGTTTGAGAGGGTAAAAGTTGGATTTTCAAAAATCTGACTGCACCATCTTACTCGCCTAAGCTCAACGCATCTATCCCCTAGATAAAAATTTCAAAATTCAAAGTTTTAAAAATTAGGGTTTCCTCATAAAGCCCTAAGTTGTAGTTGCAGTCTCAGAACCAGTTGTAGTTGCAATACAAGTTGCAGTTGCAGCCGTACTACTAGTTGCAGTCACCCTTGAAGTTTTTAAAAGAGTTGGTAATGATTGCCACGGCTGCCAGATGGAGCCACCACCTGCAAATTCTATTAGAGGTATGTAATCACATATGTTTAAATGGTTAAACTTTAAAGAGTATTTGCAGGAGAAGGGATCTCTTGCCATAGATCCAGAAGGATCTCAAGATCCAACACATTCAGAGGAATGATGCAACCCAGGTGTGATTATTTTGATATGCATCTATTTGTTATGACATTATTTTGATCAGTGTTGCATGCTGAAGCTATGATCAAATTATTAGATGGATTAAAGTAGATATCATAGAGTTTATTCTCTAACCTAACCTTTTATCAAGAGAGCATATTGTCCTAGTACAAAAGACAGGTTGAAAAAAACACTTGTCATACTGAGTGAAGGAAACTTGGAAGAAAAGTAGCAGCACTCCAGGTTCCAGGAGAAACCTCGTGTGTTAGTTCCAGGTTGCCATGGAGGAAAGTTTGATCACAACACTATGAGAGTGTTGACCTCATTTTCATATTGTATTCCTTACCTTTAATCTTTGCTTCAGACAAGTTACAAGTGATAGCTCTAAAGGAGCTACTATGATGATTGTTCGTGCTATTACTTTATATTATCAAAAGGATATTATTATTGCTTGTTGTTTTGTTGACCTTGCTCTAGGTCACAGGTAATAACCCTGAGGAAGCTATAGTGAAGGTTGTAGAAGGAAACGTGCTAAAGGAGAGACCATAAATGAAGCAATCATCATTGCAAAAGAAGAAGGTGGCTTGCATAAGCTAAAGGGTCACTCAAAATATGCCATGACCCACGCCATTGAGAATCCATGTGAACCTTGGCATAGAAGATTAGCTCACATTAACTACAAGGCGCTACCATACATATGCAAAGCGGTCACAGGTTTACCAGAACTCAAAGGTGACCATGAAGGCGTATGCAATGGATGTGCACAAGGGAAGAACATCAAGAACCCTTTTCCGAAGAGAGACAACAAAGTAGAAGGAGTCCTAGAACTCATTCATTCATATGTGTGTGGCCCAATGCCATCATCCTCCATGAGTGGGTATGTATACTATGTATCATTCATCTATGATTATTCTCCTAAGACTTGGATATACTTTTTGAAATCTAAAGATGAAGTGTTCAGTAAGTTCAAGGAATTCAAAGCCTTGATAGAGAATCTTTCTGAAAGAAAGATTAAAATACTCAGGTCAGATAATGGAGGAGAATATACATCAAAAGAGTTTGTGAACTTCTGCAAAGATGTTGGGATCAAGAGGAAACTCACTACTCCCTATAAAACGGTGTAGTTGAACGAAAGAATATAACAATAATGGAAGCTGTGAAGACTATGATTTATGATCAAGATCTTCCTATGTGCTTATGGGTAGAAGCAGCAATGGTAGTTGTATATGTGCATAACCGATTATCCCATAGTGCACTTGGGCTCAAGACCTCGGAAGATATTTTCATCGGAAAGAAGCCCAGTATTTATTCATATACAGAAAGAGAAGAGAAACAAGTTGGAACCTTCATGAAAGAAGGGAATATTTGTGGGATACTATGAGGTCTCCAAGGCCTTCAGAATCTATATACCAGGTCACCGTCACATTGAGATCAACAGGGATGTGACTTTTGATGAAGATGTGGCACTTAAGAAATCAAGAAGATGCCATCTTGAAGAAATATATGAAGAGGAACCCGTAATCCCCAGGACTGTTGAACTAGTGAGAGAGGTTCCCAGAGCTGCAGAACTAGTGAGGAAAGTCGTAGCTTCCCCTGATGAGGAACTTATAGAAGACCATGATATAGTAGAAGTGAAAGAACCTCCTCAGATGACAACCCTCCATAAGAGAAAGCCAGCTTGGGCTAGAGAGCTTATTCAAGATGGAGAGAAGTACGATGTTCCCCAAGGAACTACGAGATGGGTGAAAAGACCAAAACCATTCTCTAGTTATACCGCTTTGATGTGTGATATTCTAGAAGAGGAGCCTACCTGCTTTGAAGAATCCATTCAGAGGAAAGAATGGGCAGATGACATGACAGAGGAATACCAATACATAATAAAGAGCGAAGTATGGGAAATAGTTCCTAGACCGAAGAATAAAGATGTGGTATCCTCCAGATGGATCTTCAAAACAAAACATTTTGTTGATGGAAGTATTGAGAACTATAAAGCAAGATTTGTCCCTCGTGGCTTTTCCCAGAAGGAAGGCATTGACTATGAAGAGACATCATCTCCTGTGGCCATATACACTTCGATCAGAACCATCATAGCTCTTGCAGCTAAGATGAAGTGGAAGTTGCACCAGATGGACGTGAAGACAACTTTCCTAAACGGTTTCATTGAAGAGGAAGTGTATATAGAACAAACTCAAGGATTTGAGGTTGAAGACAGGAAGTCTCATCTCTGCAGATTGAAGAAATCCTTATACGAATTGAAGCAAGCTCCTAGATATCGGTATGGTTGTATAGGCAGTTTATTGACAAGCTTAGGCTTTACCAAGCGTAAATCAGACTCTAACCTCTACTTCAAGATCATGAACGATGATCCAGTAATCTTACTGATGTATGTGGATGACTTATTCTTAACTAGAGAAGAAAATATCATCATTGAATGTAAAAAGAGACTTGCCTCGGAATTTGAAATGAAAGACCTTGGCCTAATGCATTATTTTTTAGGTCTTGAGGTATGGCAGAGTCCTGTGAGAATCTTCCTTAACCAAGGGAAGTATACGGTTGAAATCTTGAAGATATTTGACATGTTGAAGTGAAAGCCCATGAATACACCCATGGAAGCGAAGTTGAATCTATTGGTCGATACTTCGTCAAATTTGATTGATGCCACAATGTACAGATAGATTATTGGATCGTTAATGTACCTGATGAACACCAGACCAGACTTGTATTTTTTCATGAACACCTTGAGTCATTTTCTGGTAGAACCCAGACGTGTTCACCTAGTGGTTTCAAAACATGTAATGAGGTACCTTAAAGGTACAATAGATTGTGGTCTTAGCTATGATGGAGATCATGATTTCACATTGAGTGGATATACTGATGCAGATTGGGCAAGAAGTGTTTCTGACAGGAAAAGCACTTCAGGATGTTGTTTCATTTTGGGATCATCTATGATCTCGTGGCAGAGTAGGAATTAATCTAGCATTTCTCTTAGCACAGTGGAAGAAGAATACATTATTGCATGTTCTACCAGTAGCGAAGCTATATGGCTTCGAAATTTGTTGACCGACCTATTTGACTTAGATATGAGAGCAACCTTGATTCTATGTGACAACCAGAGATACTTAAAGATGACATAGAATCCTATATTCCACGACAGGTTGAAGCACATAGATATATGTCATCATTACATCCGTGACATGGTGCAGAGAGGAGCCCTAAAGCTCCAGTACATTAGCATGGATGAACAGGTTGTTGACGTGTTGACCAAGCCACTATCGCGTATAAAGTTTGAGTACTTTTGAGACAATTTTGGTATAGTTCGAAAGGACCCTCCTCGAAAGGGGGAGTAGATGTTGTGATGAGACATCTCTTGCTTCCGACCTGATGGTTGTGACGTAAAGCAAGATGATGTGATATGACTAGTATTGTGCTTCCAACTGGACAGTTGTGATGTAAAGCCAGTCTAGTATCATGCTTCCGACCTGATGGTTGTGACGTAAAGCAGGATGAGTACCTTGCTTCCAACCTGATGGTTGTGACATAAAGCAAGATTATGTGTGACTAGTACTATGCTTCTGACTATATAGTTGCGATGTAAAGCAAGTCTAGTTCCCTGCTTCCAACCTGATGGTTGTGACATAAAGCAGGATGTGTACCTTGCTTCCGACCTGATGTTCATGACATAAAGAAGGACGAGCATCTTTCTTCTAGCTTGACAGTTGTGACATAAAGAAAGACGATGAGATGAGACTAGCACTAAGCTTCCGGCTGGACAGTTGTGACATAAAGCTAGTCTAGTATCCTGCTTCTAGCTTGATTGTTGTCATGTAAAGTAGGACGAGTATCTTTCTTCCAGCTTGAGTGTTGTGACATAAAGCAAGACATTGATATGAGACTAGTATTGTGCTTTCATCTTGAGAAGTTGTGACGTAAATCCAGACTAGTATCTTGCTTCCAGCTTGAGTGTTGTGATGTAAAGCAAGATGAGTATTGAGCTTCCAACCTTACAGATGTGACGTAAAGCCAGACCTATATTATGATGAGCCAGCCTCATGATGTGATGATGATGATGATGATGTTGTATTAGTTTTATACTAATACATATTGATTTAGATGATGATTACATTACTTTGAGAATGACAATGTTGTCGATGAATAAAAATTTCGATGATTTATAGATACGCCAGTCAGTGTTCCAAGATGATATTGATGATGTTGTCCTCTCACCGATTTGATGTTGTTGATGATGTTGTCCTCTCTCTCGTATGATGTTGTTGAAGAATACCCTTCTTGTTAAGGGGGAGTGTTAAAATAATGTAACTGCAAAGTGTATTCTTATTATTATTTGATATATTATTCATTGGATCAATCCCCATTGTGGATTGATCATGTCGGTTATTATAAAGGACCAAATCCCCTTTTGCAGATTGGTCAAAAGATAATTGTAATAGGCAGAATAAGAAGTTGGCCCCAGAAGATATTAAAGAGGCCCTGAAATATAATAAAGGTGGTTATAACCACCCAATTGGAGAAGTCCGCCCTTCCAGTGAAGAGACACTTCACACATGCCAGTCTTGTATAAATAAGGAGGCTATCACCTCACTTAGACACACAACTCACTTGCTCATTTGTGAGACAAGTTTCAGAATTGCAGTTAGAGAAGAAGGGAGAGAGTGGCGCATATCTGGGAGAGGATCTTCTGCATTAGTTTAAGAGATCTCTTGGCATTGTATTGGCTATCTATAATAAGGAAGTTTTGCTGGGTTTTCTTCCCCTAGAGGGTTTCCCAAGATAAATGTTGTGTCTCTTATGATTGTGTATTTCTTAGTGATCTTGTATTATGCTATTGTTATCTAATGAAATGCAAAGAACTATAATAATGGCTTAAACATTAACATTGTTATGTATAAAACCCCTTATTAAGCCCCTTATTAAATTATTACATTTCTTGTGTTATATTTGTATGTGGCCTCTGAACCCCTTCATTGCACCCTTTTATTATAATTTTACCCTTTGTCTCCTATATATATACCAAGGATACCTAGTCTTAGGATTATCTTATATCATCTCATATTATATTATGAATTGGATATATTGTAAAAGGAGGTTTCCCCCTCGAGGTGGATTGTAATTCATTGAATTTTTATCATTTTTAAGGCATTGGATCATAATACACAAGATTTACCCTAGAAACCCTTAACAAGGAAAACCAACCTAATTGAGATCCACACCCTCTTTCTATCTCATTGTATTAACTCAATCATTCACCATACAAATATTTAGGTATTTTACAGTGTTAGTCAACCATAATTCATTAACTTGGATTATATCACAACCCGAATCCCTTCACAAGAATTAGATTACAAGGGGCCAAAACCATTGGCTAACATAAAACATAAGAGACCATATTTATTTTTCTCGGGGGATTTTCCCTTGAGCACCCAGATGGGTGGCCTATTGACCTCCCATGCCCCTCTATCTAGGAGATTTGGTCCCTTCCAGTCCCCCTTCATTTGTGTAACATCCCCATTTTTAATCCCCGATTTAACGATGTATAATGCAAATATGATGTATGTCTACGGGCCAAGCGGCATAATATATAAACTTTGTAGATCATAAATAATAAATAAATGTATCACCATTTGCAGACGAACATGGAAAGAGGCTTGGGGGATTAGTTTCCACAAGAGAGGTAAGGGGTCCCAGGGGGGGGTATTACCCATGCCTATTAAACCCAAACCATCTTTCCAAATAATCTTTACTATGGACCTTTTATTTCCTTTGGAGTGTTTCCAAACCCCAATCATTGAATACATGTAAGAGGGTTGGCATGTGAAGTCACCTCACATAGTTATTGAGAACATGGGTTGAGTACAAGAAAGCATGGGAGAAGTGTGAGAGACAAACAAATCCTTTTGGGAAGGAGTGAGAGTCAAGAAAGCATGGAAAAATAAGGAAAATTTGTATGGGAAAAGAGGGAAGTTTTGACATGGATATTTTTTGGACAGCAAGGGAGTTCTTAGTGTTGAAGCTTGAAGACAACCATAGTGGACATGTATAATGGCTATTTGGAGCTATAAATTCATGGAGAAAAAGGTTGTAGGCATGTGAGTAAGATTATGTGCAAGAAAGTATCAAAGTGAGCAAGTAAGTTTTTGTTGTGGGAATTCTTGTGCAACTATAGGTTCCTAGTGTCCCCAACAAATAAATTTCATGTCCAACTTGTATTGGAGCCTTGGAGGGAAGTGGGATAGCCTGAGGGACTATGTGGAAGAGAAGGGGATCCCATTCCTTGGGTTGTGCGGGTTGAGTAGAAAGAGAGCTAGTGGATTGAAAATGGTTGTGGGAATTAATTGTTGAAAAGGGGATAGTATGCATCCTTATGAACCACCATCTCTTGTGGATTCAAATCCCCAGCTTAGGGCGACTTGTTGTTGAGAACTTGTAACGACCCTCTCCAAACAACACGAGTAGGCGAGTACAACCAATTGGTATAATTTATTTATTTTTAAACTCATAATAACAACGAGTATCGATAATCAATCTAATTATTCAATATCGTTCCCAAGAACCACGATCTACTATCCATGCAACATAATAGTAAGAGTCAATGATACAATAATATAAGAAATTTTCTTCCTACAAGTTTAGGACCTTAAGACAGACCTTAAGATAGATAATTTAATCCAAAGGTTTTTTAAACTTACCTACACACAAATCACAATTCATTAATTAAATAT
>ML784927.1:842479-856837 GCA_009831015.1 Picea engelmannii
TACTAACCTTCTAAAACATTAAGATTAAGCAAATGAGAAGATGAAACCATAACTAGATAATCAAGGATTCTCTTTTATCACATAACTTAATTTGAAACTATATTTCAATATCATTGTTCTCTAATTGTTTACTTGTGAATTTTGTCAACTTCACCATCCAAGAAATTGCTAGCTTGTCCAAATCAATCAGGAGTAAATAATTCAAGGCACAATAAGTATACAACGATAAGTGTTTACTACATCATTTAATGGATAATAGTTTGCTACAATAATTGTGCATTTTAATTACTCTTATCTAAATGCAAGTGTTTTCTTTTAAAAACAAAACTTCCCTATTAGTTGTCATAAAAGTAAATGACTACAAGGATATACATTATTAGTCCATGTCGTAGGCATAGAGGGACTATAGCGATCGATAATTCATTGACTTCATATTAGTTTGTGCTTTGACCAGAAATATTTGCATAATATGTATTGTTGGAGCTAGGGAACTAAAAAAATTGTTTTTTATATAATAAAAAGTACCATATATGTAATGATCTGATTGGATAACATATTGGAGGTCTTATTGTCGGCTTTGCTATTCCCAATGTGCTAACATATCCAAACTTTTTGATCGTATACAGTATTTTTGAATCATATATTTTTCCTATGTATTTATTGAAGGTGGATTAATGCTAGCATTAGTTCTAATGTTTGTCTTAGCATTTTTTGCTAGCTAAATTTATCCTAATGTTTGATATGATAACATATCCAAAGTTTGTCCTTCGAATACATTCTCTAGCATATTACTATGTGTGATTGTTTCTTTATTCTTGCGTGTTTCAAGATTCTTTGTCATTGTTGCATACGTAAACAAGCCTACCACGTTGCAGGCTTTCTTAAATGTTTGCACAGGACAACGCCCTTTGACGGTTTTGACAGTCTTAAGTGTTTACCTAACAGGTCTCGCGGCCTTGAATGTTTATTGTATAGTTTTGTTCCATATTTTTTTATGGTGTTGTTTGCAGTGAAATTGTGAAAAATTGTTCTCCAGCAGCATCATTGGTTCAGTGGTTGATGCTTGTTCATTGGTTCATTCCATGCTTCTTGTTCTTGTTTGATTCAACTTTGCAAAGTTGAGGTCCTGCAGTTGCAGTTGCTTGTTCACTAGTTTGTTGTTCTTCAACTTTGCAAGTTGTTGAACCTGTTGTTGTGGTTTGCAAGTTTTGTGGTTGTGCTCTTGTCATCCCTCATTGACGGGTAAGTTTATATGCCATCATTTCGTTTCTATTCATTTTTTTTTGCTTGGTGTTTTGCACCTTGCGAACAAGCTTTTTCAATGGTAGGAGTCCCTGCCTCAAAATTCTATTTCAGAACATCTTTCTATGTGCTCTTATTTTTTTTTCTTGTAAACTATGCATCTTCATATGTCAGTTGCTCCATACTTCATATTGTGCCATAGCCATTTCAAAAATTGCAATGCAGAGGGGTTTAGAAAATGAATTCGGAGCTATCACAAGGGGGAACCATCCGTTGGGGTGTAGAGACAAGAAATGTTTTTATTCTATGGGTCAAAAAAATACGTCCACGTGTTTCTTTGTCCTGTCCTTTCTATTTTGCAGAAATTTTTCTGCCTTTGAGAATCTTGTAGGATGCACACCATGAATAGGTTGAAATCGGTCTTTGTGCTCAGCAAATTTGTAGTCTTATTTATTTGTGTTGTTTCTTCTGTTTGGTTCACTTTTCAATGTAGGTTTATTTTCTTGTCATCTATTGTAGTGACTAGGGGGGGTTGAATTTGACAAGAAGAAGGTTGAAGGATACATACAGGGATTGCAGTTATGTGCTTGTATTTTCTATTTTATTTTAATTTTTTGTTTTTTTTGTTTTTGTTTTATTCCTTTTTTTCCCCTTCTCTCTGTTTTCATATAAACTGAAAGTAGCTAAGAAACATCTTCAAAATCACAAATGAAAAGATGAAACAAGTAATAGATTTTGAGTCGTATGAAATAGATACACACTCCATTATACATGACAGCATTGACGAGGTGTTTCATAGTAATGGGATTTTTAGATTGGATGCATTCTCGTATACTATAGGAGATTACCTTTTTGATGCATTTCAGATTCTACTGCATTTTCGTTATTCCTCGACCGACCTGTGCAATGGATTGATAGATTATTTCTTGGGTTGTTTAAAAAATGGCGACGTTGAGGCATTGGATTCATATGAATACGAACTGGAATCTAATTTTCTTCAGCAGTTGCATGGAATACATGATGTCGCTATGTATTTTTCAAAGATGCAGTTGTCTGCATTTCCAATTCTACCTGTGCATGAGAGGGGACTTTGGGGAGATACATTTTGTATACAGTGGCTTTCTAATTGGCTCAATATATCAATTGGAATATGTTCATTGACAAGAAAAACAAGATATCTACTATTCAACAAAATTGCATCTAACAATCCATATTACATCTTGTTCTATGATGCCAATGTTGTCAGTGGTCATTATGAACCACTACTGTACAGAACAATGTCCATATGAAAACTTGGAGGACATCATATTTACTTGTCTCTCATTTGCAAAGACCTTGAATTGCAGTGGAAACAAATTATGCATCACATAGAGTCCCATGGTTTGTAACTAGCGACAACTGTTGTATCTAGCTGTGGAGATAGTCTATTCAATTGAATTTGATGTTTGGTAGCAGCAAAGTTCGATGTGCAGTTGTTGCATATTTACATTGTACATTAATTTTGCAATGTAATTATAGGTGGCAACCAACAAGCTTTTAGTTGCTTGCGTCAATACCTTTCGCCGTATCTCCTAGAAAATATGTCGGCAATTGCAAGTTGGCAAGAATACCTTGTAAACATGGTGATACCATATGAAAAAGGAAATGTGGAGGGTTGAAGATTATGTTTGCAATGGCTATCTATCATATTCAGAGTAAATATCCAGGTCTGGTCAGCCCTGCCAGATGGCACTGTCCATTCTTGGTCTATTGATTCAAATTACGATCAAACAATTAACATCCTCTCATTGAAAAAATACGACACATATCCATTATCAATATTTGCTTGGACATATCATTGGTTCAGGGTTCAATGTCCATGCCACCCAAATCCCATTGAATCTGCATATGTGTGGCATGTTGTTTAATGAGAATGAAACTCCTCCCAGTTGTGATAAGGCCATACAGGGCTTAAACAAAAAACATAGGCTAAGTTATCACAACTTGAAAAAAGTCATGCGTGAAATTCGTCCGAGTTATGATGAGGCCATACAGGGCTTAAACAAAAAATGTAGACTAAGTTATCACAACCTGAAAAAGTTCATACGTAAGAGAGAAAAACATTGGTGGTATAGGAAATATTGGCGTTCTAGTGTCCAATGTCAATGCCAGCCAAACCACACCAAATGTGCATAAGCGCTGCATGCTATTTATTCAGAGTGAAATTCATCCCAATTGTCATCAAGTCATCCTGCCCTTGAACAAGAAATGTAGAATAAGTTACCACAACTTGAAAAAGGTCATGTGCGAGAGAAAAAAATACATTGTTGTGCTTCCTTTTAGAGAGAAACTGACATATCACAATCCAAAAAAATTTGTTCATGCACAACACAACAGAGACAGGTACGGTCACATATCCCACAATGGTCATGCAACTGTCCCTGAGGAAAAAATCACATTTCTCATGCTAGATGCAACACCATGCACTGCTACCAATGAAAACCAGGAAACACTTTCTACCCATACTTCCCTATGAAAGAAAGATGCAAGACATACCTACATGAAAAAAAACAAAGATACTCCTTCCATTGCATGTGCAATTTGTCATCAATTGCATTTCACAAAAAACAGTAAGTCTTTCACGCCTGATTTGGAAGCAGAATACCTCCACTTGATAACACATGATAAAACATTTTCCAGTGGAAAAATTTGTCTTCCATGTAAATGGTCGCTTGAAAATGGAAAATTGCCACAATTTGCAACCCCTGACCAAATAAGATGTAATACACCACTACCAGATGTAAGTGCACTTACGGAACTTGAAGAGAGACTTGTGTCTCTATGAATTTCATTTGCATAAATCAAGCCCTAGGGCTATAAACGACCCCAGATGGGCTTAACGATCAATTATTAATGTGTCCATTCAGCTAGATGTTGTGCAAAAAGCCTTGCCACAATTCATTAGTGATACACTGGCAATTGTTGTGGCTCTCAAAATACAATTGCAATACAAAAATGTGTATCAGACAGGAAAAGTGCGTGTGCATGTTGTTATGAAAGCATTAAAGAAATTATGTTCCAGGGCCCTGTACAAAGTACATAACATTTGTATAAATGAGAACTAGAACAACGTTCTCAGAGAAGAGGATGAAAACTCTGTAGAGACTCTCGAAAATGCTATTGAATTTGATACAAGTGATGAATCAGATAATGAAACACCTACTGAGACATTGTTGCATGGATTCACTGATTCACAGTGCATTCGTGACTTGCAAGACAAGATTGTCAAAATTGCACCTGCTCAGGGGTAACGTCCACTTGGAATATTCAAGGACAGATTCGTTGAGGAAATGAACTTCCAAAAATTCTTCTATGGATATCCATGTGCCACTGACATTACCGAACGATTCAATTATCATAAAATAGTTCGACGGGAGATGCTACATTCAAGCGGTGACTTCTCCTGTCACATAACAAATTTGTTTTTCAAAACAATGCGCATAATAATAGAGCAAGTTTTGTCTTGCATGTGGGTCCGAATAAGAAAAGGCCAGTTACAAGGAAGAACGTTGTTGGTGAAGGATGTCAAGTATAAAGTAAACCTAGAAAAAATTCTGAAATATGATATTTGATACATAGATTTCAAAAACATTCGCATCTCTCCTAACTATTTGCAACAAAACAAGAAAACTATTTTTGCAATGATCCGACAATCGGGCCCACCAACATTTGTCATCACATTTGCAAGTGCAGAGCATTGCTAGCGTCCATTGGTGGCTATCGTATCTAACTTACATAGGAACGGGAAACATAAAAAATAAACCAATACACTGGAAAATAATGACATTGACTACCTCATAAGAAAAGGCCCAGTGACATGTACTCGCTACTATAGACATAGAATACATGCTTTGAGACAATTGATATGCCATGATGAAACATTTTTCAAAAAAATATCGAACTACTTTTTTGTCACTGAATTCCAGAATAGCAGGAATGAACATGACCACGCATTCTTGTGGATAGAGGGTGCACCAGTCTATGGAGCTGGAAAAAATTCACAGATCGAGCAATTTGTGGAAAAATACATAACATGCAACACAGATCATTTGGATCCAGAACTTGCCAAATTTCATAGACATTATCATACAAGAAGTTGTAGAAAATGAAAAAAACTCACATTGCAGATACAACTTTCCTGTGTCGCCAATGAGAGAAACAAGAATCATAGAGACACTTAGTTTAGAGGACAATGTTGTTGTTGATAAATATAAATCCTTGTTCACATTTCTAGAGCAAGGAGATTTTGACGAGTTGATGAGCTTCGATGACTTCTTGATAGAGCTAAATCTATCAGAAGATGAATACATCCAAGCCTTACAATGTACGCTTAAACAACCAACACTTTTCCTTAAATGAAAACTTTCCCATATTTGGAACAACAGTTTCTCCAAGGACATGCCAGTTATGTGGAATGCAAACACAGATGCGCAGTAGATCCTCAATGTGTATGTTGCATCGTCATATTGTACCTCGTATATGACAAAGGTTGACAAATTAACAAGGGCATTTAGAAGAATACGTAAAGAACATGAAAGGATTCATATTAATGTCATACAAATGATACGTACGCTTGGCAATACATTGCTTAATATTCAACAAATGTTTGCTCAACAAGCAGTCCACATTGCACTTTCCCTGCCCCTCAATTGTAGTTCAAGAAAATGTGTCTTCATAAACACATCTCCACTTGAGAAACTCACATTTGTGCTTAAACCACCGGTTTTTCTAGAACAAGACCCTGACCATTCAGAAGACGTTTTATGTCTCTCTATTATTGATTATTACCTCCAGCGTCCATATCCTATTAAGCATATCTGCTTAGCAGAATTCATATCACATTACACAAAAAAATGGTGTGCCCATATCAAAAATAAAAAAAACCCTCTGTGATATGGTTTGTCAAATACAATAAACATTCTGACTATGAAAACTATTGTAGATAAAAATTGATGCTATACATTCCGTTGAATGAAAATGAAGACACATTAAAACATAACTTCTCTACATGGGAAGCTGTGTATTTTGCCTCTGAGACTATAGTGCAAATCAATGAAGCTAGATTTACTTACAATGTTAATCCAACATGGGGTGATCTAGAAATTGCAATTAATGAGCTAGAAAACCCAGACAATCTTGATGAGACATTCACAAACTGAAAAACAACCAGAACTCCCTGCGAGTCTTATGACTTGCAAGTGGACTTTCCTCTTCCTCGAGCAGGTGGCAGTGAAAAACATATCAATCTTGGTTTTCAAGTCACAAAACATCCTTTCCTTATTGAAAATAATGAACACCACATAATAATACGTATGTTGAATCGAGAACAACAAACAATTGTAAAGGACATTGCACTTAAAAAATGCTTGAACATGGACACTCATGTGCAATTGTTCCTTACAGACGGAGCAGGAATAGGCAAGAGATTCATAGTGAAATCATTGTTCCAAATGCTTATACGAATCTATGATTAAAACAATTATTCTGATCATGTGAAACCAAAGGGCCTAATAGTTGCATACACAAGAAAAGTTGCATATAATGCAGGTGGAACAACAGTCCACTCTACATTTTTAATGCCTTTTAACAAGTCACAGTTTCATCCACTTAGAAAGGAAATGTTAGATATGTTCTCTAAGCTTTATGACGAACTCCAACTTGTCTTTATATATGAAGCATATTTGATTGGAAGTCGCTTCTTGTATTCTATTGACAACCAACTAAGAAGCATAAAACATGTGCACACGAAATACTTTGGAAACATTGACATGATATTCTGTGGGGATCTTTACCAGGCACAGTCGATCCAAGATTCTTTGATATTTGAACAACCCACGGTTAACATGCAAATAGTGACGCATGACTTCTGGAGAGACAATATTAAATGCTTTGAATTGCATACTACAATGCGCCAGACAGATGAAACATTTATTGCAATTCTAAATAGAATGCGGACAAACAACCAAACATATGATGACTTAACATATATCAATTCGAGGTGCTTGCGACCTACACTAACAGACCCAACGTTCCCTTACATGTTCTTCACAAATAAAGATGTTGCAATTCATAATAGTAACATGTTATCGCTCATGCCTGGCGATGATATCATCATCAATTCAATTGACCTAGAAGAAGACAACCAAGGAAATGTGCCACGTCATTAACATATAGCCACTTTACCTTTGCAGCTTGTCCTAAAATTAGAAATGTTGGTTGAAATGTATGCCTGCAACTATGATTCACAATATGGCTTGGTCAATGGTGCGGATGGAATAATCAAAGGCTATACGGAAAAAAAAACTTGATGTCCTTTGGATTAAGTTCCATGAACTGCATATAGGCAAGCAACAAGAAAGCAAGTTGGCTTATCTATATAATTCAAACACTGCAAGCGATTGGGCACATATTTTTTGAATATCAAATCCAGTATCGACATCAGAAAAGACAGGTCGACTGAAGATTCGAAAACAATTTCCAATTAAACTTGCATGTGCACGTACATTCCATAGATCGCAAGGACTAACACTTGATAATGTTCCATTTCAGCCTGTCGGAATTCGGATACATGGAGTTGTATACCCAGCACTATCCGGTGTCATAATCATAGACTCCTTGTCTTTACTAAGTCCTCTTACAAAAGATAACTTCAAAGTCAAATAGAAATTTGATATTGAAATGGATCGCCTCAGGACCACCGCAAAATGGCAATTGCAATACAATTACCAATCCATACAAACAAATTCATCTACATCAATTCTCTTGCTTAACACACGCAGCTTACATGCACACATGGATGATATACTCAATGACTATGATACAATGCAATCCGATATTCTGTGCTTGCAGGAAACATACATGGCATTATGCATGAAAAACAAACAATTTCCAAATCACAATTGCATATCAAGTTACATTACACATGGGGTGATGATATTGGTGAAAAAACATGTACCAATTTTGCACCATATACATTTCAAAGAAAAGAATGTTGAGATGGTTCTTGCAAAGATATTTTTTCATGGAACAGAAATTGCAATATTGAATCTGTATGTTGCTCCCCATGCAACATTCTCCAACATACTAAATGTTATTTCCAATGCATTAGGTCATTTCCATCTAAACGGACCCATTGTGCTTGTAGGAGACTTCAATATTGGCATGCTACAAAATAATTCCATAACAAAAGAATTGGAAAACTACATGTACAAATATACTCTCCGCTTTCTTTTGAACAACACAAGCCATGTGCAAAACGCACTTATTGACCATGTGTGGTCAAATGCGCTCATTCCTCAATACATCATCTTTATCTTAGACACATATTGGTCTGAGCATGATACAATTGGTATTGCACTTGAATTATGAAATATACATCAAACATATTGCAAAGTCATATTTCTATGTTTCAAAGCATATATGATATCTGTATAGCTTGTTGCCCCAAAAAAAAAATTAAATAAATAAATAAATCCATCTTCTTAGTTTCCCCTGGTTTGTACACATACTGGTCTGGTCACCACACAGTTGGTGTTGCACTTGAATTATGAAATATACATTAGGCATATTTCAAAATCATATTTGTATGCTTCAAACCATATCTGTGTATCTTGTTGCAGAAAATCGAGATATCCAACTTCTTAGTTTCCCCTGGTTTGTAATTTCTTTTGGTCACAAATTTTTATTGCAAAAATAAAAATAAAAAATTATATATATATACACATAGAGAAACTTGAATGAACTGAAAAAAAAAAAAAAAAAGTGCATTCTTCTAAAACTATTTGTTACTCTATTCCTCTTATTCTAGTTTATTTAGTCTATGTACATAGTACTTGATTTTTTCTTTACATGTCAACTTTTGTTCATGTTCGTTTTGTTTTGTGCTTTTCTTCATAGACACAAACAAGAAAACTAGACACCGCAAAGAACTCCTAACTAGGAATGTAGAAGAATCCATGCAAAGGTGCATTTTTTCTAACCGTGTTCCATATCCAATAGTTTTTCGTTTACTCTGTATGTATTTGTTGAACTGGGTTGCAGATCTATTATTTTTTTCCCTCCTTGGACACTCCATATCTTCCTGTACATTGGCTTGTCTTCGTGTCAATTATATTTTATGTGCTCCTATCTTGAAATAAATAAATTTGTACTCCATATTTTCTTTTCATGTGTTCCTACGTAACAGTTTGTTTTCATGACGGTTCTTACCTCCCTTTCTTTTCTTTGTTTTATATTTAGTCGTTCTCCCTTTTTTTCTTCCCCTCTATTATCCATTTATGATTCTATACTTATTCCCATGTCTATGCTCACAGGTTCCCAGGACGATGGAGTGGCAGATTTCATGTCCATCTATATCTCTACATCATGAGTCCGACCAACCATCGTTCATTTTTATAGTTCGCAAATTTTATGGTCGTCAATTCCTGTGTATGCGCCATCAAACTCTCATGTCCCATGTGTGCGGTATACATCTTGCGCCTGAAACTTCAGTGATCCACAATTCAACCTAAACTCAAAGCTTGCGACTCATTTTTCCTAGCATCTGTTGATATTTTTCCCAATTCATCTCAACAGTTATCCAATTTTATGGTCACGAGTTCCCCCCAATGCATTATCAAACTCCCATGCCCATCTACAATTCGACCCTAGGCTCCTCGAACTCCCAAGCCTCACTCTTTATCGAACTCACAATGTGTATATCCATCTATATCTTAACATCACGAGTCTGACCGAGCGCTTATGTTTCCTTAGCCAATTTTATGGCCACGGATTCTCGACTACGCGTTATCGAACTCTCATTCCCGGTGTTCTGATTATACATCTTCCATCCAAAACTTGGGTGATCCATGTCTATGCTCGCAAGTTCCCAGATGGCAAAGTGGAAAATTTTATGTCCATCTATATCTCTACATCACGAGTCTGACCGAGCGCTTATGTTTCCTTAGCCAATTTTATGGCTGTGGGTTCCCGACTACGTGTTATAGAACTCTCATTCCCCATGTTCTGAGTATAAATATTCCATCCAAAACTTGGGTGATCCATGTCTATGCTCCTGAGTTCCCAGACGATGGAGTGGCAGATTTCATGTCCATCTATATCTCTACATCACGAGTTCGATCGATCGTAGTTTGTTTTCATAGTTCCCGAATTTTATGGCCACGGGTTCCTGTGTGGGCGTCATCCAACTCCCATGCCCCGTGTGCATGGTATACATATTGTGCCCAAAATTTCGGTGATATACAATTCAACTCGGACTTGAAGCTTGCGACTCATTTTTCCCAACCTCTGTTGATATTTCAAAGCATCTGTTGATATATTTCCCTGTTCGTCTCAAAAGTTAGCCAATTTTATGACCACGGGTTCCCCCCCAATGCATTGATATTTCAAAGCATCTGTTGAGATATTTCCCTATTCGTCTCAACAGTTAGCCAATTTTATGACCGCGGGTTCGCCCCCAATGCATTATCAAACTCCCATGCCCAGTGTTTGGATAACATCTTGCATCCAAAACTATGGTTATCTACAATTCAACCCCAGACTCCTCCAACTCGCAAGCCTCACTCTTTATCGAATTCACAAATTGTATATCAATCTATATCTTGACATCACGATTCCAACCGAGCGCTTTCATTTCCTTAGCCAATTTTATGGCCACGGGTTCCCGGGTATGTGTTATCGAACTCTCATTCCCAGTGTTCTTAGTATACATCTTCCATTTGAAACTTGGGTGATCTACAATTCCAGCATGGATTCCCAGGTTCAAAAGAGTACCAAAGCATATTTAATTCTCATCCATGTCTGCAACATTCACCCCTTCCCAATAGACATTAATTATGATTTTACCGGTGACAGTTCACAGATGTTCGAAAATATTGGCATTAATAAGCAGAAAGCTCGAGGAAATCTCCATTAAAATGCATTTATGGGAGAACTGATTAGTTTCCTTTGTCAATCTTGAATTCGCAAAACAAAAGTGATGGTTGTTTTGGTTTTTTTAAGATGTCATCGTAGCAATAATTCGATATTGTGTTGGGCCATTGTCATCTACAAAGGTTTTCACATGATGTCGCTCTGTAATATTGTGCACATAATTTTAGAACCTTATAGATTTGCATGTCTGAGGCTCTGCCTGCATATGAAAATGTTGCTCCACCATTCCAATTTGAACATAGTTTGCATTTGGGCCACAGAGAACAACAATAAAATAAAATAATATGAAATTTTTTCATGTAAATATCTACAAATTATCTTCTGACTTGAACCTTATTTTGTCAAGATCCAGGTATATTACACAGTTGTCAATGTTTTCCCCTCTTTTCAATAGTTTCTCATTTTCCCTTCCATCTCTGCACGCTTTCCCAATGCAAATTGATGACGCTTTTATTAGCTTTGAAAAGATTGGCATTAAAAGGCGAAAAGGATGAGGGCATCTGCCATTAAAACACATTGAACCAAGATTTACCGGAGATTGTGTTATAATGTTCCAACATCCATATTAAATAAAATAAGGAGCAAAGGAAGGTTTTCATCACCTTATGGCTACAGCTTGACACCATGTTTGTGGAGATACCCTGAATATTTTCAGGCACGACGACCAACGTTTTTAGTGGTCCATAGCTTATGGCTACTACTCGTCCACTTCTGCCCAGATGAAATTTATATCGACATCTGAAATTGCAATGGCACATTGTATCCCCAATTTTTATTTTTATTTACTTTAACGACTTGGTCACGTGTTGTGCTAAGAACTATATTCCAAACCAACGGATTGTCCAAATGGGTGACCATTTACAAATCTTCCTATCACCTAAAGTATTTCAAAAGATGTTAACACTTTCTGACCCAATGCCTACTTTCAAGGGAGAGAATTGCAAGAAGTTCTTAAAGAAGCATGGCAATGAACTAGACCTATTTCCAAAGTTATTACAGGACCCAGCGCCCACTCCCCGGGACATGGACATATTACAAGTCGGTGCATGTAAAAACCTTTTTTGGCAGATTGCATTCCTTTTCACGAGGATGGCGAGACAAGCAAGTGAAACCGGCATCTCTCGGATGATTTTTTATATTTTATATTTTATGGTCAAGCAAGAAACCATCTTCCATTTCCCCAAGCTAATTTCCATTCAAAACTCTTCCCAGTTATTACAATATGGGAGGCAGAAGAAATTATTTATGCCACTTTATTTAATTTTCGTCATGCTAAATTGCTATCCATTTCCTGGACTATCTATGTGTAGGAAGTTGAACCCTGAATTTGAACAATTAACATTCTCGCGCCATAAATTATGGAGACAGGACGCTTGCCAGCTATTTTAGAAGGTCTTCAATTATTTTGTTTCATTTTTTAAAGCATTGATATTTGGAAGGTATTCCCCCCCATTCTCTGTCCAACCAAAAATATTCCTTGATAGGAGGGAAATAGTAGAATAAATGGAGAACTATAATGTTATAAGGATTATCGGGTCTAAACAAAATCCTTGCTTCCTTCCATGTCACATATCTACTACAATGTTTTTTGCTATAATAGCAAGGGATTACATATACTGGTTGCATTTTTTTCATGCAAAAAGGAAAGGAAAATTCGTGTCTATGCCTTGGAAATTCCAGGATTTCATGGTCAAGAACCACTTCTATAGTTATTTTACTTACACTGTCCTGAATGGACTCCCAACTAGTACCAATTATTCGCACAAGCAGAACCGAAAAGACTCGGGTGAAAAAAGTGCCCAATACCCGACTGCCACAGCCAAGACCATAGCATCTTGTGGTAGTAATCCAACGTCTTACCCAAGTAACAAAGTCACACATAGTTCTTTAGGTGGAGGAGGAGATAAGAACCCTCCCTCCAAAAAAATTGAAAGTTGTAACAAGATTCCCGCGGGCAAAAAACGGAAAAAAATAGTTCAAGAACAGGAGGGGCCGAGGGGAGAAATTGACATTGAAAAATTATTCCCTGATGATGATCACTTAGACAACACCACTCCTCACAATCCCGATATGGACATAGTTGGCATAGATACATTGGACGAAGAAGAGTATTTTTCATTTTAGAGCGTTGTTTTTGACAGGTAATCAAAAAAATTGATTATTGAAAACAGAGATGTAAAGAATAATAAAGGCACATCTCGTTCACAATTCAACCTACGCAACATGTGCCCTTCCCAGATATCCAAGATTCACCAAGAAACTAGATATGCTCTAGACAACTCTATTAGCGGCCTTGAAATGGAGAATCTCATGTTAAAGACGTGAATCAAATAATTGGAGGAAACTCTAATGCCTCTTCCATTGTTTGCTACTCCTTTGGCAATGGTCGGTTCCACCACACTTGCGCCAAAGTTAAAAGGATCAGCAAGCCTTCTCACATCTGCCTGAGACTATGTGGAAAAGAATATAAACAAAAGAATGGAATTAATAACAAAAGCTTGGGAGATGTCAAATAATATGGTCTCTTTTGGAACAAGAGCACATGTTTTTCATGAGTATTTGCAAGAAGATCTCAAAAATGACCAAGGTTTTTATCTCAATGTATTTTTACCATTTGGTTTTGAAGTTACCGGTATGATGGAATACAGAAGAAGACAAGAGGATATCCCTTCCCTGGATCAAATAGACCAACTAAGCGCACGCTGGAAAGAAAAGGTAAAGAATCCGATTGGTCTTGTTCAACAATGTAGCTAGACCATATCTAAAAGAGACAAACTATTCAAGAAGATAAATGAGATAGATCTATCTAGCAATACCAATGAAGTTCAGGACCCAAAATTGATATTAAACTCATTGTTTTTAACCAAAAAAGCATTTGATGATCAAGTTCATATCTATAAAAGACTGTCATTTGAAAACTTCTATGGAATTCTTGAATATGGTGAAGATGACGTGAAAAATTGGCTAGTCGGTTATGCAATTAGAAACAAAAATATTCAAGAAGAATTGCACAACTTGTCGATTGATTTAAGCGACTTGGAAAGTGAACTCTTTGTTGAAATAATGTAACTGCGAAGAGCATTCTTATTATTATTTTGTTATTGGATTAAATCCCCATTGTGGATTAATCATGTTATTATTATTATT
>ML784927.1:874669-898689 GCA_009831015.1 Picea engelmannii
CTGTCAAGAATCTCCCATTCTTCGTCCTTCATGGCCATCGGCTTCTTTGCTACTCCGCTCAATGGTAGGAATAGATCCTTCTGATATAAATAATATTCCATCTGCATCTTCCATAACTGGTAGTTTTGGCCATTAAATTTCTCAACCCTAAACTTTCCATCTTCCGACATTGCTCCCACTCGAACCAGGAACCCTCTTTTCTTGTGAGTTACCTTACGCTCTGATACCAGTTGTTAGAAAAACAGGACCACGGAGCAATAAAATAAAACAAATGTGGAAACAAAACACAAAAGATACACAATACAAGAGAGACACAGATTTATGTGGTTCACCCAGTGTGGGCTACGTCCACCTGAGAAATTGTTGGGTCCTTTCTTTATTATTATCCAGCAAAATGAAGGGATACAACCTACAGCAAAACCCATTGTAACTTCCTCTTCTTTCTCTCACAGTCTCATCTCTAAGAATACAATACTCGCTAACATACATAGCCGCAATACATTTCCCTCATAAAAGAGGGTTGCCTTCTAGGGAAAAAAACCCTAACATAATCTCTATCGTTAGATCTACGACCTTATAATGAACGATCGAGATTTACAATGAAATTACAATATACTTTTACAAGGCAATTTTTTCTTTGGGGGCTTCGCCCCCGAACCCCCGCTAGGGGCCCGCTTGCCCCCAGACCCCCCAACCGGGGGGATAGCCCCCCGGACCCCGCAGAGGGGGTACCCCCCTCTGCACTCCCCCACGTGGAAGAGTGTACATACTTTTGGGGTGTAAATACTTCATGGGGTATAAACACGGCTGAAAGTAAAAGACCTCTAAATCAGGAAGATAATCAGGCTCCACAACCAACAGGGTTGTGGCCAGTTGAGATATGAAGGGCTCGGTTGTAGCTATGTAGGACATAGGGAAGACTGACATCCCATGTGCGGGGGTGTTTTGAATTGTACATGTACAGGATATGTATGATCATCTAATTAATGACCTCAATTTGGCCATCTATCTGGTGGTGGAAGGCAGTGGATTTGGTGAGCTTGGTATCAAGCAGTGACCATAGGCTCAATCAGAATGTGTTGAGGAACCGACTGTCAAGGTTTGAGATAATGGTTTGTGGGATCCCAAAATGTACCCATACTCATTCAAAGAAGATCTTGGCAGTGGCTTATGTTGTCATGTTCTTCTTAGAGGAGGCTAGAATTCCCATCTTGGAAAAGCAATCAACAACCACAAAAACAAAGTCATTTCCCCTCTTGGTGGATGGGAGGCCCAACATGTAGTCCATTGAGATGGATTCCCACGACCTGTCAGGACTAGGAAGAGGGGTGTAGAGGCCTTGTTTCTTGGTGGTCGGTTTGACAATAGCGTAGGTGGTGTAGGACCTGATATACTTGCCAAAATCCTGTCAAAGTTTCATCCAGTAGAAATGTTTCTGCATCACTTCCACTGTTTTTTCGATGCCAAAATGTCCTGCCACCCGACTATAGTGAGCTTCCCAAATCAGCTTCACATGCTCGCTTGATGGAATGCAGAGATAGCCCAAACGAAACAACAACCCATCTTGAAGATGGAAATTAGTGACCACTGAGTTGGTGCCCAACATTTGGTAGGTGGTGGAGAAGTCAGGGTCTGTCTCGTAGAGGTGGGGCCATTCGGAGGTCTCGTGGTCGTAAGAGTCTAGCACTGTGGTGAGTGTCGCGACTGGAGGTTGGTTGAGGCAATCAACAACTCAGTTGGTACTTCCTGTTTTATACTTGATGTTGAGGTGGAATTGTTGTAAGTATGTATACCACTTCTAATGGCAGTCATTCTGCGATTTTCCTTAGGTCTGTATGAACTGTAGTGGCTTGTGATCAGTGTGGATGATTGTCTCCTTCCCAAGAATGTAATGTCTCCACTGGCGGTAGGCTTTCACAATGGAGTACATTTCTTTGTCGTAAGTAGGGTACTTACGGATAACATCTGATAGTGTCTCAGTATGATATGCCACGGTGTGGTCGTTTTGAGTGAGAACAACACCCACAACATAGTCTGAAGCATCTGTCTCGATCTCAAAGGGATGTTGCAGGTCCAGTAATGAAATTACTAGGGATGATCATAAACACTTATTCAATTCAATGAAGGCTTGTTGTTGGGACAGGACCCACACAAATTTTTCCTTACTACCACCCTTGGTTACTTGGCTGAGGTCCCATACGATATGAGAGAATCCCAACACAAACCTGCGATAGAAATTGGCAAGGCCTAAGAAGCTCTGAAGTTTAGTGAGTGTGGTTGGTGCTGGCCAGTCATGGATGACCTGTATTTTGGATGGATCCACATGCACACCATGTTGATCAACGATGTAGCCTAAGTAATGGACCATGTCCATGCCGAAGGAGCATTTTTCCAAGTTTGCATATAGTTTGTGCTATCACAGGATGTGCAGAACCTGTTGAATATGTTGCAAGTGTTCCACCCAAGTCTTGTTGTAGATGAGGATGTCATCCAGATACACCACTACAAAAGTATTGGTGAAATGTCATAGGATATCTTCCATCATCCTCATAAAAGTTGTTGGAGCATTTTTCAAACCAAAGGGCATGACCAGCCATTCAAAAAGACCTTATTTTTACTTAAAGGCAGTCTTCTATACATCTGTCTGTTCTATTGGGACCTAGTGGTAGCCAGACTTTAGATCAATCTTACTGAAGTATTTGGCCCCCATGAGTTGATCAAGGAGGTCATCGATTTGGGGAATCGGGTATCGATTTCAGACTGTGATTTTATTCAAGGCCCGGTAATCAATCTAGAGTCGCCAAGTCCCGTCTTTCTTCTTCACCAGCACGATTTGGCTCCCATGAGGCAATGAGCTGGGACATATGTTCCCCTTGTGGAGTAGTTCTTGGATCTACCTCTTGGTCTCCTCGTTTTCTAACAGAGAGTGGCGGTAGACTAGCCCATTGGGTAGTGGTGCGCCTGGGATTAAATCAATTGGATGCTTGACCTAGCAGTGCAGAGGTACCCCAGTAGGAGAGGAGAATATATATGAGTATTCTTCCATGATCTTATCCACTTTCTTCTATTGTGCGGAGAGATCATCCATAAAGGCCCTGGATGTGGTTGTGATCTTTCATTCACTCTGAGAGAGAATCACGAAGAAAACAATTTTTTCGATCTGAGAGATTACCTTATTGCATTGCTTGGTAGAGATCAAGGAAATATCACTAGGAGGGACTACCTCGGGTATCCTGTACAATTTCCTGTTCAAATTAATAATAACACTACGAGGCCTAGACTCATATACAACATGATGTTTCCATAAATACGGTTGGCCCAAAAGAACATTACAAACTTCGAGAGGAGAAACAACACACAATACATCGTCTTTGTAGGGCTTGATGTCATACAACAGTCGACACTTTTGGCTGACACGGAGATCACTTCCTTGGTGGAGCCATCCAATGGTGTAGCATTGTAGGTGCGATGTTGTTGTTAGGGCCAACCACTTGACGACCTATGCTGAGATGAGTTTCTTCTAGCTACCGCTATCAATGATGAAGTGTAGTGGGGTGCCTTTTACCCACATCTATGAATGGAAGAGGTACTTGCCTTCTTCTAGCTCGTCTGGTTCACCAGGCTGGAGCTTGGTGGTCAAAATTATGGCACTAGTTTCTGCGTCAATGATTTGTCTTCCCCTTTCTATTTCTGACTCAGAGTCAAAACCCACATCTGAATCAGAGGCTTTCACTTCGGCCACCAATGACTACTTTGAGCTCCTAGAAGCAGTGTTATGCAAAGGGCCCTTATGGAAGTTGCACCACTTCCTGGTATCTTTCATTGTCTTTCTAGTGTCCTTCTTTGCTTGTGGCTTGGACTAGCTGTCCTAATATTGTCCATATTTTCTCTGTCCTTTTCTCTATGTGTTGGGGCCGCCCCTTCCTGGCTTTTGTTGTGCAGGGTTCCCAGGCCCAAATTGTCGCGTCTTTTGTTTGAGCTTCTGCTCGATTTTAACGGCATATCGGTAGGTCACGCCCAAGGACGAGATGTCCAGAAATTCCATTTCAGTCTAGATGTATCTATGTGGAGCACCGTGATACTTGAGCACCAGATGTTGCTTTTAATATTTGATACCCAACTTGGTGCGCAAGGTATAGAAGATATTTGTGAACTCTGGCACTGCTTGGTCTCTTTCTTGCCAGAGTGTGGTCCATTTGGTATACAAGTCCTCATAACTTCTAACAGGGCAGTATTGTTCCTTAATAACATCCCTGAAGGATTCTTAGGTGGCCATGACTGTAAATATTGAGGGTTCCTCTGTTTCCTTTTGCTCACAATAAGTTTCCCACCAATATTTGACATGGGGAATGGCTTTGAGGAGTGAAAAAGTAATATTTTCTCTATTCAAAAAGTTATGGACATAAAAATACCCTTTCTAGTAGATTCAACCACTTGTCTACAACATCTGCGTCTATATGACCTTCAAATATAGAAATATCGAAGTTGATTTTTACCTTGAAGGGGTGTCACCTCCGCTTGAGGAAGATGTGTCGTCTGTTGGTAGTCACCAAAGGATTTACATGAAACTATCCATCATCTTGCTCCTCTATTGCGTGAGGGATTCCTTAAGCAAAATTTTGAAAGGATCTCATGTCCCATCATATTTATTTTCTCCTGCAATGACAGGTCACTTGGGCGTGCGAGAGATTGTTTCCTCAAGAGAAAAAAGTTCGAGACCCAATTCTTTGTACCCTAACCTCGTTGGGGACATGCATTAATACGACAAGGAGCAGACTGCTCTGATACCACTGATCAAGATTTTATGAGCAGAACAAAATGAATACATATTATTAAAATAGTCTTAACACAGAATAACATAGATACAGTAAAATTGGTTTTCTATTCAATAAGGAAATAAGTTGAAACTATAAAATGCAACAGAAAACAAGCTTGCTGGAATGGTGGCGGCTTGTCTCTGAGAAGAGATTTGATGATTGTGCACATTCGCAAAAGATTATTACAATCAGGCTCTGAAGGCCTTTTTATAATAAATAGGAATGTCAAAAACATTATACATAATTTCGCCCTTAGATGAGTTAGTTGGGGGAATGGGAAACTGGTTACACTTGATAACCACTTTAGGGTGTTTGAAAAAGGGAGACCTCCTTTGAGAAGGGGATGGCCTGAGGGGGAAGGGGATTTCTGTATTGAGAAAAAGATAGTGATTTTTGGGAGTGAACCTGGCAATCCTGTTATTGTTTATGGGCCCTTCGGACGCCACTGTCGAGGGGCATCTGCCGAGGGGGTAAAGGTGGTAGTAGGATCCTTGCAGAACAGAGGGGGTACCGCTGCTGGGGGCTCCAAAAACCTAACCCTAGGAGATGAAGCACCAAAAGTCATGTGAGCCTTGTTTGGGTAAGTTAATACATCAACTTCCCGGGGTCGTAACTTTTGCATACGATCTTCATTTTAGGTGCACGATAGCCTGTTGGAAAGGTGTCGTCGAGGAGATTAATTTTTGGAGTTCAATCAGAGCCTTTAAATATCATTGAGAAGCTCTATCCTAAAAAACCTTCATCTAGGCCCTCAAAATGGCCCCGAAAGTTAAAATTGCTAAAAATAGTAAATTGCCAAAATTGCCAGAAAACTATTTTGAGCGAGTTGGAAAAGGTGGGTGGCCATAGATATCCACTTGGATCAACATACTCCTCTAATGGCCTATGTTGACTATAATCAGACCTTGAGCGTCCCGCTCTCGTCTGAAGGACTAAGAGGCATTTATGCTAGTAAATGTAAGTAGGTAGCTTTGAATTCTTAGATTAGACAGTTTTAGGAGCGGAGGGAAAACAGATATAGACACCCTCACTTTTATCATTGTAACATTAGCAGCATAGTCAATCAAAGAGAGCATAGGAGAGCAGAAGCAGAAAAACTCTGTAGAAGAAACCATATACAGCAGTTCTAAGATTAATATATGAAGCTTGATTCAGACTCATGGTGTTCAAATATTTTCTGTGTATGCATGATTGAATGTTATGCTCATTCTTGTTACTCTCTGTTATGCATTTGCTTTGCTGCGTGAATGTATGATTTCATGTTGAATGTCTAAAATCTAAAGAGAGGGAGATTAAGGAAATATTTTCAATTGTTTCTCTGTCTGAGCAAGAGTTTTCCTCCAAGGAGTGCAGTGAAAGTGTTCGCAAGGTGTGTGTTGACAGAAGTTAGAGTTCGTCTCTGCAAGCTCAAGAGAGATAACATTGTTCTCATTCTCGCAGAAGTGTAAGTTAAGCATAGGAGCCATACAAGGAGTGCGCAAGCCGAGTGAAGCCTCAGTGTTTGCAACCTGAGCGAAACCGTTGAAAATATTGTTGTCGCAGGGAGTGCACAGAGTCGAAGAGGCCCAAATACTAGAGTGTATTTGAAGAATCGCCGCAAGGAGTGCGCACAGGAATTTTTCCCAAAGAACTTGAGGATTTTTCAATCAAGCTCAGGAGGGATAGAGTCTTCAAAGTTGTCGAAGAGATGCTCAAAGAGGACCAGTGCCTTGAAGTATTAGAAGGAGGCACAGTGACATTGTTTCACAGGAGGACAAGTTTCGAAAGGAGATACCGTGTTCATTTCGCAGAAATCATTAAGGAGGAAATTGATGGTCGGAATTCTCCGTGGAGAATTCATGAAGTCCTAGAAGCTATCAGATCTTGCAGAGGAGCAAGAAGGTTACAGTGGGTGTTTTCCTGTGTGCCAGCTCAGGAGAAATCAGACTGTAGGATTGAACCAACAGGGGTCGTTGGATCACTCACAAAATCGCATTTCGGGGTTTTGTGAGTTGGAAAACTAAAAGCCTTGCCTCAAGATTCGCGAGGTTGCAAAAGGCGAAGTCGTGACACCATGAAAGAATCTGAGCCACCCGTTAGAAGGAGGACATGTGTCACGAGATCAGCCTTATTGGGGATTCAAACATCGGAGGTCGAAAAGGGAAGTCTTTCAACTTCGCGAGTGGCGAAGCTACAAAGAGGATCAGGACCATTCATCTGAGAGTGGAAAGATGGCATATTCGCCAACATGGAGGTCAGACTTTCATCGACCAATTTAAGGTTTCATGGGTTGAAGAGATGAAGGCTTAGCATCAGGATTCGCGAAGTCAAGAATTCTGAAAACTCCAAAAAGGTGGGAAGTTCCATCGTGGGACCCGCGTTGAACGACGTGTCGAAATTTCGCCATTTCGGCATATCGGAGGATAAGAGGTCGAGCCTTTTGTCCTGAAATTTCTAAAGTCGTGAAACTATGAGAGAATTGCAGTTGTCCATTAGGAGGAGGACAGGTGGCAGAGATCAAGGGATCTTGCGAACTCGAAGGTTCGCAGGGCGAGAACCCAAGAGTTGGGTGCTCCGAGTTGCGAAGTCATGAAATTGCGAGGAGCGAGGATAGTCATCGGATCCAAGTCATGGGAGGGCTGTTGGATCAACAACCCCATCGCATTTCACGTATTCGGGGGTTTGAAAGTTGAAAGGAGTTGTGTTCGATTGCAGAAGTCGCGAAGTGCCGAGAGCCAAGGCATGGAGGGACACATGGAAAAACCACGAAGTGGGCCCAGGAAGTAGACCCGCGGGCACACATCACCTATTGGAAAGAGTCAACACCCTGTTAACCTCTCACATCTCGGGGATTCGTAAGATAAGAGTACGTGAGCTCGACCCTTCAACTCGTGAAGTCGCGAGTAGCGAGAACGAGAGGAGAAAATTCAACATCGCCTCTCAGGGGTTCATGAAAGAAAGGGGCCAAGGTTCGACCTTTGAACTCACGAAGGTGCGAGAGGAGAGAGGTGCTAGTGCTTAGCCTAGCTAGCAGTCGCGCAAGGAAGGAGCTGGCAAAGGAGACCCATACCCGTATCGACATTTCGGGTATCACGGAATTTGGGGAGGGAGAGTCGAAGTTTCAACTCACGAACTTGCGAGTTGTGAGTTGCGACAAGTGCCTTGGAATCGGGCCTTGGTCATAGTATTGTGGTCACTTGGGGAGAAAGGAGCTCACGCCTAGTGTTGTTCACACAGGGGAGCTTCCCGAAGGACCTGTGGATCAATTCGAAAAGAGATTCCAGCAACGAATCCGAAAGAGCCAATCCAGCTCAAAAGAGAATCTGAACGATCCTATGAGCGGATCTCGACCTGAGGGACGATAGGTCTGCATCAGTGTGGTATCAGAGCTTGACTCGGTTTGTATATTTTAGACAGGGAAAGCGAGAAAGAAAATCGCATCCATGCCATCGAGAAGAAGAGGTAGACAAACACCCGATCCGCCAGAGGAAAGGGAAATGCCAAGAGGAAGGGGTAGGCAGATGCCAAATCCAGCCATGGAAAGAGAGATGCGTGATATACGTGCCAGACTCGAGGACATGGAGACAGCACAAAGGCTCGCAGCCGGTGTTGGATATGTTAGTGAGTCTGAAAGTGAAGATGAAGCTGGACATGAAGGAGAAGAATTTGCAGTCGAAGATGCAACAAATGAACGCCTGATTAGGGTTGTTGCAAGAATGGGTGCTAAGGAAAAAATGGATATTCCAGTATACGAGGGAAACCTAGATGCTGAAAAGCTTCTAGACTGGATTAGAGCTTTGGACACATATTTTGACTATGAATATGTCGAGGAAGACAAAAAGGTCAAACATATTGTCACAAGATTGAAAGGACATGTATCATTGTGGTGGGATGAGCTACAAGCTGAAAGATGTTGCAAAGGCAAGCAGAAAATCAAGAGTTGGGAGAGGATGATCACAAAGATGAAGGAAAAATTCATTCCTAGGGATTACCAAATTACTCTGTTTCGGAGAATGCAAAATTTGAGATAAAAGCTGATGATAGTGAAGGAATATACTGAAGAATTCTACAGGTTGAACATCAGGGTAGGTCATCGCGAAAGTGATGATGAAAAAGTTGTCAGGTACATGAATGGTCTAAGATACAAAATTCAGGATGAGATGAGCATGATGACCATCCGAACGGTGGAAGATGCTTATCAGATGGCTCTCAAGGCTGAAGAGAAGCTGAGCCAAAAACAAGGTCAAAGAGGCTGAGGCAGAAGTCAAGCCAGAGGAAAATCAGTTGCCCGGGATAGAAATCAGAAACACAAGGAAGAGGGGAAAAAACCTCAAACTCAGACTGAGAGAGGTGCAAGCTCACAGAGAGGGCAGTATACCAAATAGAAAGGTCAGTATGCTGATGGAAACACTTTTCCTCGTACCAGAGGTAGAGGAAGAGGAAGAGGTGGAGTGGTGAAATGCTTCACATGTGGAAAGAATGGACACAGGTCTTATGAATGTCCAGATAAGAAGAAAGAAGGTGGTGAAACTCACATTGCCGAAGCACAGAGGTGGAATGTTGAGGCAGAGGATGTTGAAGGCGAAAGATCGTTGATGATGTGAAAAGTTCTCTTAACACCAGAGAAGGAGGTGGAGAGTTCGGTCCAAAGGAAAAGTCTTTTCGGACTGCTTGCAAGACCAAAGACAAGGTATGCAAAGTCATCGTGGACAGTGGTAGCATAGATAATCTCGTTTCTACAGAGATGGTAGAAAAGCTGGAGCTAGAGACGATTGAACATCCAAGCCCATATAGAGTTTCATGGCTGCAGAAAGGGCATCAGGTAAATGTCACTAAAGAATGTTTAGTTGAGTTTAAAATAGGAGGGTATAAAGATGAAATACTCTGTGATGTTATTCCCATGGATGTTTGTCATCTATTGCTGGGAAGACTGTGGCAGTATGACAGGAATGTGATTCATGATGGGAGGAAGAACACATACACCCTAGAGAAAAATGGGAGAACTCACATGTTGTTGTCGATTAAAGATAAGGAGGTGAAACCTGAAGTAAGCAACACTGTACTTCTCATGAGTGGGAAGGAACTTCTTACAGAGGTTAAGAAGAAGGAGGAACCACAATTCATTGTGGTCAGGAAGCCTAAAATTGTTTTAACCAGTACAAGGGTAGATGATTTACCGGAAGAGGTTCAGAAACTGTTGGAAGAGTTTGCTGACATAGTAGTGGACGAACTACCTCGTTCGTTACCACCGATTAGAAGTGTGAGTCATCATATTGATCTCATACCTGAAGCTAGTTTGCCAAACAAAACAGCGTACAGATTAACACCGCAAGAGAATGAAGAAGTCAAAAGACAGGTCCAGGATTTAATGGACAAGGGGTTGATTAGAGAAAGCTTGAGTCTGTGTGTTGTTCCGACAGTGCTCAGTCCGAAGAAAGACAGAGGTTGGAGGATGTGTACTAACTCAACAGCGATCAACAAGATAACCATCAGGTACAGGTTTCCATTGCCAAGGATGGATGATTTGATGGATTGCTTGAGTGGGGCCAAATTTTTTTCGAAGATTGATTTGAAAAGTGGATATCACTAGATTCATATGAGAGAAGGTGATGAATGGAAGACAGCCTTCAAGACTAATGAAGAGTTGTATGAATGGCTTGTTATGCCATTTGACTTAACAAACGCACCAAGTACCTTCATGAGGTTGATGAATGAAGTCCTGAAGGATTTCATCAGAAAATTTGTCATAGTGTATCTTGATCACATACTGATTTTCAGTAAAATAGAGGTAGAGCATCTAAAACATTTGGCTACAGTGATGAAGAGGCTACAGCAAGAGAAGTTGCTGATAAATATGAAGAAATCCTCATTCATGAAGACAAAGCTCATTTATTTGGGGTTTGTTATTTCTGCAGACAAGTTGAGGATGGATCCAGATAAGGTGGAGGTAATTAAGAATTGGCCATCGCCAAAGAGCATATTTGAAGTGAGAAGTTTTCATGGATTGGCTAGTTTCTACAGGAAGTTCATCAGGAATTTCAGTGGAATTAGTGCACCAATGATGGACACAGTGCAGAAGAGACACAAGTCTTTTCACTGGACAAAAGAGGCTGAGAAAAGCTTCAATTTGTTGAAAAGGAAAATCACGGAACAACCAATTTTGGTATTGTCGGATTTTAAAAAGACATTTCAAGTAAAATGTGATGCAAGTGGATTTGTAATAGGGGCAGTCTTGAGCCAAGAAGACAAGTTGATAGCATACTTCAGCAAGAATTTGAATGAAGCAAAAGTGAAATACTCCACGTATGACAAGGAATTCTATGCTATTATTTAGGCATTGAAGAAATGGAGGCATTACTTAATCCCTAAAGATTTTGTCTTATACAGTGACAATCATGCTTTGCAATTTGTGACTCAACAAGAGAAGTTGAATCAAAGACATGTAAAATGGGTTGAATACATGCAGAACTTTACTTTTGTAATTAAGCATATTTCTGGAATTGCTAACAAAGTTGTTGATGCTTTGAGCAGGAAATGTTTGTTGTTGCAGGAGTTCAAAGTCAAAACACTGGGTTTTGATGATCTCAGGGACATGTACAGAGATGATCTAGATTTTAAAGAGGCGTATGAAACAGCTAAGAATCCAATTCTCAGTGACAAGAGTCAATGGACAGAATACATGATCCAGGAAGGATTATTGTTTAAGGGTAATAAACTTTGTATTCCAAAATGCTCCATGAGGGAGAATTTGTTGAAGGAGAAACACAGTGGAGGATTGGTCAGGCAGTTCGGTCATGACAAGACGTTCTCAAAGTTAAACGAGTCATATTTTTGGCCACGAATGAGAGCAGATGTCAAAATATTCGTGGACGGATGTAGAATTTGTCAGCATTCAAAAGGGAAGAGGCAGAATGCAGGCTTATATCAACCGTTACCCATACCTGACAGGCCATGGGATGCAATAAGCATGGACTTCATACTAGGGCTGCCGAGAACACAAAGAGGGTTTGATTCAATCTTTGTGGTAGTAGATAGATTTTCTAAGTTGGCACACTTCATACCATGTCAGAAAACCAGTGACGCAACTCACATTGTGAATCTATTTTTCAAAGAAGTCATTCGACTTCATGGCTTACCAAGGAGCATAGTTTCAGATCGAGACACCAAGTTTGGGGGACACTTCTGGAGAACCTTATGGAAAAAGCTGGGAACAAACTTATTGTTCAGTTCATCTTATCATCCTCAGACGGATGGACAGACAGAAGTTGTGAACAGAATTTTGGGAGACTTGCTGAGGAGCTTGGTGACAGAACACCACAGTCAGTGGGACAATATTCTGCCACATGCGGAATTTGCATATAACGATTCACTAAATAGAAGCATAGGGCAGAGTCCATTCCAAATTTTTTATGGGATGCAGCCAATAGGAGTATTTGAATTGAGAGATTCAGAACAGAATACAACTAGGAGTGCTAGTGCAGAGGATTTCACAGAAGTGATAAAGGAACTTCACAGCCAGGTGAAGGAGTGATTGCAGAACTCGAGCCAAGAGTATAAGTGCAGAGCAGATCAACACATGAGACAACTTCAATTTGAGGTTGGTGATTTGATTCTGGCACATCTGAGAAAGGAAAGGTTCCCAAAGGGGACATATAACAAACTGAAGATGAAGAAGATCAGACCATGTAAGGTCTTGAAGAAATTTGGGACAAATGCTTATGAGATTGAATTACTCGATGGGATCAGAATTTCTCTGATATTCAATGTCTCGGATTTGTACCCATACAAAGCTGAGGAACCAGGAACAAATGATGAACAACCAGAGGTTCAGTGGACTAAACAGATGCCAGTTGCAGAGAAGCCACGGATGGAAAGCATACTGGACAAAAGAGTTAGCAAAAGGACCAGAAGAAAGGAATATTTTGAATACTTAGTCAAGTCGAAGGGACATCCAGTTGAAGATGCCAGCTGGGAAAATGAAGCAAAGATCCAGAAGCATGGATAGACCATGCGAGAGCTCATGGACAGGAGCCCATGAAAATTTTCAAGCGAGGGAGTATGATGCAAGAGCATCATCGGCATCAAGCGAGCATGGAGCAAGCACCAATGCATTTTGGCACATGATAAATTGTTTGAAATGTTTTGAAGTTAGATGTGCCAAAATTAAATGTAATAGTTAAGAAAGGACATACTTCTTGATTGTAATCAGACCTTGAGCATCCCGCTCTCGTCTGAAGGACTAAGAGGCATTTATGCTAGTAAATGTAAGTAGGTAGCTTTGAATTCTTAGATTAGACAGTTTTAGGAGCGGATGGAAAACCAATATAGACACCCTCACTTGTATCATTGTAACATTAGCAGCATAGTCAATCAAAGAGAGCATAGGAGAGAAAAAGTAGAAAAACTGTGTAGAAGAAACCATATACAGCAGTTCTGAGATTAATATATGAAGCTTGATTCAGACTCATGGTGTTCAAATATTTTTTGTGTATGCATGATTGAATGTTATGCTCATTCTTGTTACTCTCTGTTATGCATTTGCTTTGCTACGTGAATGTATGATTTCATGTTGAATGTCTGAAATCTGAAGAGAGGGAGAGTAAGGAATGAGTTTCAATTGTTTCTCTGTCTGAGCAAGAGTTTTCCTGCAAGGAGTGCAGTGAAAGTGTCTGCAAGGTGTGCGTTGACAGAAGTCATAGTTCGTCTCTGCAAGCTCAGGAGAGATAACATTGTTCTCATTCTCGCAGAAGTGTAAGTTAAGAACAGGAGCCGTACAAGGAGTGTGCAGGCCAAGTGAAGCCTCAGTGTTTGAAACTTGAGCGAAACCATTAAAAAGACTGTTGTCGCAGGGAGTGCACAGAGTCGAAGAGGCCCAAATACTAGAGTGTATTTGAAGAATCGCCGCAAGGAGTGCGCGCAGGAATTTTCCCCAAAGAACTTGAGGATTTTTCAATCAAGCTCAGAAGGGATAGAGTCTTTGAATTTGTCGAAGAGATTCTCAAAGAGGACCAATGCCTTGAAGTATAAGAAGGAGGCGCAATGACATTGTTTCACAGGAGGACAAGTTCCGAAAGGAGATACCATGTTCATTTCGCAGAAATCGTTAAGGAGGAAATTGATGGTCTGAATTCTCCATGGAGAATTCATGAAGTCCCGAAAGCCATCAAATCTTGCAGAGGAGAAAGAAGGTTATGGTGGGTGTTTTCCTGCGTGTCAGCTCAGGAGAAATCGAACCGTAGGATTGAACCAACAGGGGTCGTTGGATCACTCACGAAATCGCATTTCAGGGTTTCTTGAGTTGGAGAACTGAAAGCCTTGCCTCAAGATTCACGAGGTTGCGAAAGGCAAAGTCGCGACATCATGAAAGAATCTAAGCCACCCGTTAGAAGGAGGACACGTGTCACGATATCACCCTTATCGTGGATTCGAACATCGGAGGTCAAAAAGGGAAGTCTTTCAACTTCGCGAGTGGCAAAGCTGCGAAGAGGATCGAGACCGTTCATCTGAGAGTGGACAGATGGCATATTCGCCAACATGGAGGTCAAAATTTCATTGACCAATTCGAGGTTTTGTGGGTTGAAGAGCTGAAGGCTTAGTATCAGGATTCGCGAAGTCGCGAAGTCCGAAAACTCCAAAAAGGCGAGAAGTTCCATCGTGGGACCTGCGTTGAACGACGTGTCGAAATTTCACCATTTCGTCATATCGGAGGATAAGAGGTTGAGCCTTTTGTCTCGAAAGTTTCGAAGTCACGAAACCATGAGAGAATTGTATCCGTCCGTTAGGAGGAGGACAGGTGGCAAAGATCAAGGGATCTCGCGAACTCGAAGGTTCGCAGGGTGAGAGCCCAAGAGTTGGGTTCTTCGAGTTGTGAAGTCACAAAATTGCGAGGATCAAGGATAGCCATTGGATCCACGTCATGGGAGGACCGTTGGATCAAGAACCCCATCGCATTTCGTGTATTCAGGTGTTCGAAAGTTGAAAGGAGTTGTGTTCGATTACAGAAGTCGTGAAGTGCCGAGAGTCGAGGCACGGAGGGACACGTGGCAAAACCACCTTGTCTTGCCAATTGGAAACCAGAGCATGAGGCATATGATAACATTGATAGAGTTGTCTTTGTAAGCTAGAACAAACTAACAAATTCTGAAAAAGAAAACTAAACAGGAAATGAGCAGAGTACCAGTGCAGGATAACAAGAAAAAACACCATCACTGTGTTGGTGGAGCTCAGAGAACTGTGCGTATCTAATTATTAGATGGTTTTTGCATACCATGGGACCCATCGTCTGAAGCTCCAGTGTGAAGGATGACATCACTGGGCTGGAGCACAAAGGGATACGGACAGGTTAGGCACCGCTGCTTGGCCAGTGCATTATAAAATGCGTCGAACATCATATCGATTCGATTGTTGATGAGGGTGTCTCGATGAATCTGGTCCACCATGTAGCTTTTTATATAAAAAATGAGCTCCATATTCTCTGGGATGAAGAGGATGGGGTGAGCTAGGTCACATTCCTGAATTGCATCCAACGGTGGAGACGCTGAGATGGGGAAATCCTTCTGCATAGTGCATGTGACTCCTTCCATATCTGTCACAACTCCTACAACCATTTCATTGGTGCTACCATGAGTGTAAGTGCCTAGGGCCATGTGGAGGAGTGACGCAGACCTATCAGCTCTCGGGCTGAGATCCACTCACGGGATCGTTCGGATTCTCCTTTGAGCCGGATTGGCTCTTTTGGATTCACTGCTGGAATCTCTTTTCGAATTGATCCATAGGTCCTTCGGGAAGCTCCCCTGTGCGAACAACACTAGGCACAAGATCCTTTCTCCCGAAGTGACCACAGTGCTATGACCAAGGCCCGATTCCAAGGCACTTGTCTCAACTCGCAACTTGCGAGTTCATGAGTTGAAACTCCGACTCTTCCTCCTCCAATTCCACGATACCCGAAATGTCGATACGGGTATGGGTCTCCTCTGTCAGCTCCTTCCTTGCACGACTGCTAGCTAGGCTAAGCACTAGTACCTCTCGCCTATCACACCTTCATGAGTTCAAAGGTCGAACCTTGGCACCTTTCTTTCACGAACCCCCGAGAGGCGATGTTCACTTTTCTCCTCTTGTTCTCGCTACTCGCGACTTCGCGAGTCGAAGGGTCGAGCTCACGTACTCTTATCTTATGAATCCCCGAGACGTGAGAGGTCAATGGGGTGTTGACTCTTTCAAATAGGTGACGTGTTCCCACCGGTCTACCTCCAGGGCCCACTTTGTGGTTTTTCCACGTGTCCCTCCGTGCCTCGGCTCTCGGTACTTCATGACTTCTGCAATCGAACACAACTCCTTTCAACTTTTGAACCTCCGAACATGCGAAATTCGATGGGGTTCTTGATCCAACGGTCCTCCCGTGACCTGGATCCGATGGCTATCCTTGCTCCTCGCAATTTCGTGAACTAGTTTGGCGGAACAGGTGGCATGTCAGTGACATGTATCAATTTTGTACAGTGACAACACAGTAATAGGATTCACCTCTTTTTATTTACAAAAAAAAAAAAAATTAAAAGATAGAGAAAGGAAGGCACAATATACTTATTCATTGGCAGACTAAGAGACCAATTAAGATTTGTATTTATATATAAATACAAAATAAAATTCAAGAATAAGTTTTTTTTATATATCACTCAAGAACATAAATTTATTCAAAGCAAAAGTCGTAACTCTAGTTGTAGTGATCCAACTATGGCTTCCCACCAATTTTAAGTTATAAACTAATTCGAACCCAAGTTAACCTCCTTAGTGGTCGATTTCTGATCTAATTTAATTTGTAATTCAGTAATAATTAAATTGAGATAACTTTGAGATTCTCCTAAGGATCATTGTCTACTAAAGAAACGCTTGAATTACGATTTGAGACTCTATAAGGATAAACCCGCCAATGGTTACCAGAATATTAAAATAAAACTTTAAGTGTAGTGAAGGAAGTCCAGATTTATATATTTGCATTCATCACAGTTCAATTGTAAATACAACTTACATTTTCTTTTTCATATGTATTCTATAGTATAATGTAGCAATCAATAAGTTTATACTCGTGTTACAGAAAAAAAAAATAAAAAAAAATTAACTCCAAGATATAAGCACAACCAAAGAGTCTAATTTCACAAGCAACATATTCTCGCCTATTTTCTCTCATGAAATTATTCACAGTACACAATCATTATTCTTCAATAATAAAAAATGTAAAAATGGACTAGCTGCAAACAGTAATATAATATGTTGATAACTAATGCAATGATTTACAATATAATTAGCATCACCGGATAATTGTTATCAATATGGTGCTAAATTAGCCGGAGTCGAACCAATATGATGATTGATGATAGTTGAACTTTATCTTCAGTCTTTAACCTTGCGCAACGTTCTTTTTCTTGCTAACCAATGTGACTACACCAGTACCTCCTAGCCAACACTAGGGGTACTCTTCTTCTCCCTTAGTCCCCCGAGCCACAAAGGGGCCACACATAGATAACCAAGCACACAATAGCACAAACTTGCCCTCGCAAGGAGAGGCTTCCACCTCCTTCAACAAGTTTGCAATCCCAACTCTCCACAAGTAAACTAGTCAAGCAAAATTTTGACAACATAACAATATTTTCCAAAAAGGTTCCTTTCTCTCTTCCTCTCCAATTCATTGATAGGAAAATTAGCAATGACACTTGTCCTCTCATGCACAAATAATTAATTTTTAATAATTTAATCAAGGATTATTCACCCACTACACTTGTCACACTCTCCCCAAGTTGCACATGTAATATCTCTTTTTATTTTGATTAAATAGACATTTTCCTCTCATTCCCCAATTTGTTCTTATTTTTTCTCTTAATTGTCTCTTGGTTCCCTGATCCTTCATTTATTTTGTGTCCCCTAACTAAATTTCAGTTTGAGTTGGATTATAAGTCTTCTTTTAGTTAGGATTAGTGGTTGATTGACTCAATATGTTACTCTATGTGGACCACCTATTCTCTCATGTTTTTTTTTTCTTTTTATTTAAAAATCCCTTTCATTATTTTCATGCACACATGTGCATCTACCCAACTTTATTTTTATTTCTTATTTTTCTTACATTACTAGTCTAATTCCCTTCATTCCCTTTTAAAGTTTTAATTTAGTCAACCTCTTAGACTTAGACTCTTTGTTAGTTTCCTTGTTTATAATTTTATAATGAGTTTTATGCTCTTTCTAACAATGTCTAAGTATTTTTATTTAATTTTATAGGCCTTCTAGATTTTATTATTATTATTATTATTTTGTTGACTCACAATTTGTTTGGGCAACGTGCCCTTCAAGATGAACTTCTGTGCTTCAATGGTACCACTCACCTTTGACTAGTTTGGAAATTTGTCAGACACTCGGAGTCAACACTCCGTTGGTCGACCTTGTGAGAGACTAACGAATTTCTAAGGAATAAGGATTCTGCCTTATTGCACACCCCTTAGAATTATTCATGAGTGATTGTCTCAGTCTACCCTCATGGCATCGTGGACCTCTAGGAACGCAGTAATCATTAACCTTCATTTAGTTCATGGTGTGAGTGCTAGTAGGTTGTGACAGGGACGCTACCACACCTCTCCCTCATCTATCTGGTCTCTATGTATGACCCTTTTACTCCTTATGTGAATCATATTAGCAAGCATCACCAAGCATGCATCCACTGACAAGGGAAATGTCAATAATGCATATGCATAATATCCATATTGAAATCATCATATAAACCACATGCATGTAAATCAAATACTCAAACAAATACAAGTCCACTCCATGACTCAATCCGGAGTCCAAGGAAGTTCGTTGATGCCATCAACATCATCAACCTGTCATGTATCCTCCACACTCAGGGGGAACTCATCAATAATACATGTCAATATATATATCTAGAATTTAACATATAATCACAATGACATCAAAATATAACTAACAATCAAGGCATAATCATAATGTATCTTAATCGGATCACTTGCTCGCAAGTGTCCTCAAAGAATAAGTCAGTATAAAATGTGCTCAGTGGAACTAGATGTTACAGAATTTGAACAACAAATCTACAGTTCGATGAATGTCCAACCTCTATAGCGGGTTGCATATTTTCTTAGATAAGTGTTTTTATCTGCTATGTTTATTTAAGTTAAATGCTGAGATAAATTGATGTGCATTTCACTTCGATTCTTATCTTATTTATTGTTTCTTATTGTGGGTAAATGAGGCATTTGCTTTTGTGTTTCATGTGATGGAATATTGTTGTATATGTTTAATTATTGTTGTGTATGTTTTCATTTAATTATATTCATGTTTTTAATTATTATGGACACGTTGGATGAGCTTGTATTTCGTGATGTGTGTTATCAACAATTATTGTCTAGAGAAAAAGCGTATCCAGGTTCGCAACCTGCGCAAGAAGCACCTAGCACAAATCTTAGAAAAGTCTCCTTTCAGGCTTCAAATCAAGCAGGCCGGCATTTTTGTTTTCAACGGCGAGTATTTATTTTCATTGGGGCAAGATCGATGTTCATTGGGTGTTTGGGCCCATGAAGTTGCCCAGGGTTTAACACAGAGTAGAGGCTGGAGACCAAGCGCCCATATTCCACGATTTTATCTGGGTCGTCTAATCCAGCGAGGACAGGTGGCAGTCAGTCGGCGTTTTGAGAATCGGCATTTCAAAAGACAAGGGTCATCTCCTCCATTGCATTAGGAAACCTTGAAATGCGAAATGTTAAGCCCCGAAATCTTGGCCCATGGTCCTAGCATCAAGTCATGATGAGTGGGCCCAGGAGTGGAGATAGCGCCCTTTTGTCGTCAAAGTCATCTCAGCTGTCAATCTGAAGGATGTGTGGTGCACATCAACGCTTTTGCAGATTGGTCACTGGGAAAGCAGGGAAGAGAATACATCATGTATCCCCGATGCGCGAAGTCCCAAAAGAATCTGGACCATTGATCAGCTAAAGATATCAGCCGTCCATCCTGGATGACACATGGGCGCATGTGATTTAAAATATGCGTGGATCTAGGAGGCCGGGATTTGCGCACTCAGATCTATGGCCAGGGTTCCATTTTGGACCCCCCCCCCCTGTCGTTTTGCCTTTAATGGGGGGGGATCCGGAATTTGACTGCACAAGTTTGAATGGTCGAGATTGAAGCGCCTAGATCTATGGCACACATTCAATTACGGACCCCCCTTTCCATTCTGCCTCTAACGAGTGGGGAAGGTATGGAATGAGGTAGTTTTGAATGCAGGCCTTCTGCTATCATGGCGCCCTCTCGTGGTGTTATCCCCCCTCCTACTTAAAACCATTTACCACCTCTGTTACTGCCTTCACCTCCCTTTGCCATTTTTTCTCCACTCTGTCTCTCACCTCCATCCATCACATCCTCCACTCACTACTGGGCCATAGCCCCTAATCACTCCCATCTATCACCTCTTTCCAAGTGTTCCACTGCTCGTGTCCCCCCTGGCAGATGGTCTCACCCCGTATGCTACCGCATCCTCACATCTATCCTCCACTCTTCATCCTCCCGACCTATCCCTATCTCGTCTTCACCCATCACTCACTCACCTCCTACCATGTGTCTCGCACTCCCTGACACCTCCACTTTAGTTGGTTACCCCTTACTTGTTTAGCCACCAGATCTCGCTTTCTGCTCCCACATCACCTTCTTGTGTCACATCACCTCTATGCCTTTAGTGCCTAAGAACCTATGCATACCCAATAGCTTTCTGGTCTCGCCCATCACCTCAGCCTCATCATCTCCATCCACGCCCGCCATCTGGGTCCCCTCGCAGCAGTCCCACGCAGCAGCAGCCAAAGGGAAATTGCCACGTCCTGCAGGAGCAGAGTTGACTAGAGCCTTTCCAGATCCTGAGAATCAATTAATGCAAATGCGGAAGGTGGGTGAGACATCGTCTCCTCCCTTAAATGGAAATTCCAGGAAAGGACTGTCAGCCAGTCAACTCGTTTGTAGGTTCGTTCTGAAATGTGATTGCGTCTAACTGAAGCTCGCTTATGACATGAGGCTACATGCACAGTCTGCCAGGAAACATGCAGACGTAAATCTTTCATTGTCATGACTCGAATCTGCTGTTGGGTTTTTCTTTGAGTATATAGAGGCATTTTTTTTCTTTTTGTTGGTATCGTTGGTAGAGTTAAGCTCCCTGTTGTAAATTTTTTATGAAGCACTGGTTTTTCCTAGTTATGTATCTATATGTGAAACTTTTTTATTAATGAAAGTTAGCTTCTTATTCCATCTGGTTTCCATCTAATGTTGAAAGAGTTCATGATTGACTAAGTCACATGAAGCATTGTGACAGTGTTATATAAATGTTTTATGGTAACGTTGTTATAATTTCTTTTAATGTTCTTGTGATTTGAATACACGAAGTTCTTGTGTTTAAATTCTTCCTCTTCGGGTTGTTGGAAGCTTGATGCTCACAGCAAACCTTTGCACTTTCTCACAGAAGTCTTCATCCTACTCACCCTTATTACAAATTACTGTCTGAAGTTAAATTAAGACCTCACATGTTCATGCATAGCCTTAGTCCAGGATTCTGAGTTAAAACGATATTGTACTGAGTTTACTTCCATTCGATCACCCTTTTTATAAACAAATCATGACATAAACTGATGGGTATCAGGCTTACTCCTGCTGCAATATAGGAGTGACTTCTGGTGCTAACATTTATGGCACCATTGTCGGGGACGAAGTTGAAGATTTTCCATGGGATTGAACGACATTGAGCCTCTGATTATGAAGGTGCATCAGGCATCAGATCCCTTGAAGATTTCTATTGTGCACCTGGCGACTCCACTGTGGCAACTCCAAGGTTTCCACTTCATAGTTTCAGTTGTGGCTACTTTTAGCACACCTGAAAGCTGACCCAGAGGAGATTTCTCGAGAATATTTTTAGCAGCTTCTTTCTCAACCTGAGAAGTTTCCTGGGAGAAAAACTATGATCAGAGCTAGCCTTTGATGGTGAACAAAGACCAGACACTTTCAAATATTCATATCATTCACCTGGCGACTCCACTGGCTAATCCATGGTTGAAGAATCCCTGGCAACTCCATTGGCTAATCCATGGTTGAAGAATCCCTGGCGACTCCACTAGTCTAAGATGGACAAAATCTTAGCTTGGTGGTTTGCTCCTTTTGACTTTTTTGTTGTTGTTGGTTATCCACATCCCGTGCTACCTATGAATGAATGGGATGACTATCTTCTGAGGTTCAGAGGTAGCGAGCATGACCACCCCGGTGAGCATTTATTTAACTTTCATATACGCATGCTCGAGCATAACTTTGTTCACCAAGATGTCTTGATGAAGATGTTCAAGTTCTCATTAGAAGGAGATGCCCGTGAGTGGTTTTACTCCCTACCCCCTGCTAGAATTTCCTCCCTAGAGCAATTTCACGCAGCTTTCAATTCTCACTATCAAAAGTTTTATCCCTCTGAGTTAATTTTTCATAGTTGTTGTGAGGGGTACAATGATTTCACTCAGGATATGGTTGATTCAGAAGCAGGCTGTGAGGATGATAGAGATGACTTGGATTGGAGATTAGTTTGTTCTCTTCCCTGATTATCTGCATCAGACGAAAGTAGTGTTTGCTTCCCTAGTAAGGAAAGTGCAGAGAATGAGCCTGTTATGGAAATTGATTTTCCTTACAGCCCCTTCCCTCAAAAGCCTGGATATGAGCAGCCTATTTTTTACTCATATGATGATACAGAGAATATTCCTATCCCTGAAACGGATGTTTTGGGCAGCATGGTTTATGATGAAGAAGTTATGTCAAACACTGACCAGGAGCAGCCCATGTTTGATGAATATCTCCAGCAATTATAAATAAGCAGCAGGATAAGGAGAAAGAGCCAGCCATTGTTATACATGAGGATATTTCTTGCCATCAACTAGCAGATGTGATCAGAGTAAACCAAGGAGAAGTGGATCAATGATCTGCATCAAATTTTCACTCATCCATTCTTGCCATAGACTTTTTTCCATATGGGAGCAGCTACGAAATAGAGCGAACTTGCTATTACCAGCCCAGTAATTTTTGTCACCTTTTTTATGAACCCATAGGGGAGTACATGGAGTTGCATTTTTTTTTTGAATTGAAGCCTCCCAGCATTATCTTACCTTTTGCACTGAGAGGAACACTGAATACTGTTACCAATATGTTGTCACTGTTCCATTATCCCTTGATCTGTGACAGAATAAATAAGTCTTCAGTTAGAAGGTTGTTTGAATGGCTCTAGTGGAAGTATGCTTTCACCTAGCTCTTTGTAAATATCAGTTAGATTAGTCTTTTTATATAAATAAGTTTCCTCTGGAGCATGTGTTTTCTTCCAATTCTGTAAACAGAGTAATTCAGATTTTTAGTAGGTTCTTTTCGGCATAATATCTCAGAGCATGACTCCATAGCCCAACAGCAAGGCACTGGAACTACAAAGGAGTTCTTAGAGCATCGCAAGGAAGACTTTATCCCCCATGGAGCCTAATGTTATCACCAATTATTGTCTCGGGAAAAAGAGTATCCAAGTTTGCGGCCTGTGCAAGAAGCACCCAGCTAAAATCTCAGAAAAGTCTCCTTTCGAGCTTCAAATCAAGCAGGCGGGCATTTTTGTTTTCAATGGTGAGGATTTGTTTTCATCAGGGAAAGATTGACATTCATAAAGGGTTTGGGCCCATGAAGTTTCCCAGGGTTTAACACAGAGCAGAGGCCAGAGACCAAGCGCCCATATTCCAAGATTTAATCTGGGTCATCCGATCCAGCGGGGACAGGTGGCAGTCAGTTGGTGTTTCGGGAATCAGCATTTCAAAAGACAAGGGGTCTCTCCTCCATTGCATTAGGAAACCCAGAAATGCAAAATGTTAAGCCCTGAAAGCTTGGCCCACGGTCCTGGCATCAGGTCACGATGAGTGGGCCCAGGAGTGGAGATGGCGCCCTTTTTCCATCAAAGTCATCTCATTCGTCCATATGAAGGATGTGTGGCGCACATCCCCGCTTTCACAGATTGGTCACCGGGAAAGCAGGGAAGAGAATACATCATGTATCCCCGGTGCGCGAAGTCCTGAAACAATTTAGATCGTTGATCAGCTGAAGATCTCAGCCATCCATCCTGGATGACACACGGGCGCATGTGATTTAAAATATGTGTGGATCTAGGAGGTCGGGGTTTGTGCACTCAAATCT
>ML784927.1:898730-917816 GCA_009831015.1 Picea engelmannii
GACCGCGCAATTTTGAATGGTCGAGATTGAATCACCTAGATCTGCGACGCACATTCAATTTCAAACCCCCCTTGCCATTATGCCTTTAACGAGGGGGGGAGGTCTAGAATGAGGCAGTTTTGAATGCAGGCCCTCTGCTATCGTGGCACCCTCTCGTGGTGTTAGCCCCCCTCCTACTTAAAACCATTTACCACCTCTATTACCGCCTTCACCTCCCTCTGCCATTTGTTCTCCACTTTGTCTCTCACCTCCTCCCATCACATCCTCCACTCACTACTGGGCCATAGCCCCTAATCACTCTCATCTATCACCTCTTTCCAAGTGTCCCACTACTCGGGACCTCCCTGGCAGATGGTCTCACCCTGTATGTTGTTGCATCCTCACATCTGTCCTCCACTTTTCATCCTCCCGATCTATCCCTGTCCCATCTTCACCCATCACTCACTCACCTCTTTCCATGTGTCTCTCACTCCCTGTCACCTCCACTTTAGCTAGTTACCCCCGACTCATTCAGCCACCAGATCTCCCTTTCTTCTCCCACATCACCTTCTTGTGTCGCATCACCTCTATGCCTTTAGTGCCTATGCATACCCAATAGCACGTCAGTCTCGCCCATCGCCTCAACCTCGTCATCTTCATCCACGTCTGCCATCTAGGCCCCCTCATAGCAGTCCCACGTAGAAGGAGCCAAAGGGAGACCGCCACGTTCTGCAGGAGTGGAGTTGACCAGAGCCTTTCCAGATCCCAAGAATCAGTTAATGCAAATGTGGAAGGTGGGTGAGACATCGTCTCCTCCCTTAAATGGAAAGTTCAGGAAAGGACTGTCATCGAGTCAACTCGTCTGTAGGTCCATTCTGAAACGTGATTGTGTCTGACTGAAGCTCGCTTCTCATAGGAGGCTGCGTGCACAGTCTGCCAGGAAACATGCAGGCGTAAAGCTTTTATTGTCATGACTCAAATCTGCTACTGGGTTTTTCTCTGAGTATATAGAGGCATTTTTTCCCTTTTTGTTGCTATCATTGGTAGAGCTAAGATCCCCGTTGTAAAGTTTTGATGAAGCATTGGTTTTTCCTGGTTATGTATCTGTATGTGAAACTTCTTGTTTAATGACAGACAACTTCTTATTCCATCTGGTTTCCATCTAATGTTGAAAGAGTTCATGATTGACTGAGTCACATGAAGCATTGTAACAATATTATATAAATGTTTTATGGCAACGCAGTTATGATTTCTTTTAATGTTCTTATTGATTTGAATACAAGAAGTTCTTGTGTTTAAATTCTTCCTCTTTGGGCTGTTGGAAGCTTGATGCTCACAGTAGACCTTTGCACTTTCTCACAGAAGTCTTCCGCCTACTCACCCTTATTACAACTTACTGCCTAAAGTTAAATTAAGACCTCACATGTTCATGCATAGCCTTCATCCAGGATTCTGAGTTAAAATGATAATGTATTGAGTTTACTTCTAGTCAATCACCCTTTTTATAAACAAATCATGACATAAACTGATGGGTATCAGGCTTACTCCTACTGCAATCTAGGAGTGACTTCAAATGCTAACAATGTGCATTGTTTCCATATTTAAAATTGGTATTAGAGTTTTTATTGGTCATTTTTAGTAGTAGCGTGACCCAACTTGGAGGCTAGGTATGTTCCAAAGTGGTATTAGAGATTTTGGTTCGACACCAAACCTGTATGGCCAAAGAACCGTGTGGATCCGGTAAATTAATTATTATATAGTTTCATCTATCACAGATTTGGGGAAATTTGTGAAACCAGAGTGAAATCCCCAAATTTCTAAGAAAAAACAGGTTGAATTTGCATTCAAAATAGTTGAGGATCATCAATGGCATCAATCTGCAAGTTGCAGAGCTAAATTTGGCATGCAAGGTCAAATTTTGTGTTTTAATGGCCACTGAGGAGTTAGTAAAAATCAATAGCCCAGATAACATTCGACTTGGTGATAAATGACCAAGATTCATTTTTGAATCGATTAAAATTTTCAAGTTCGCCAAAGAAAATTTTTGAAAAATTACAAAAATTTCGAAAAATCATAATTTTGGGGATTTTTGAAATATTCCATAAAGATGATGGCGTGGACTATACCCATTATGTGGACTGACATAATCCATGTTGTTAACGCCATGGTGGCAGAAGGCAGGGGTCGTGGAATGGAGTTTGATGAAATGACAGTCAGGATCACATTTGATTTTGAGATCGATGACTCAAATTCATCGTAGATACTATGATTTTCAGGGTTCGGCAAAATTTCATGAAGTATGGACATTTTTGTATTTTTTTTATGAAGAAAATCACCGATCGTTGATGAAGTTTGGGGAATCAATTCCTCAAATTGCATTCAATTTGGCCTATGGCGATCAACGGTCAAGATTCATTTACAAATTTGGCAAAGTATGGTGAATCAACAGTCAAGATCACTTTGATTTTGAGATTGATGGTCCAGATTCATCCTGGATTTGGTCAAAAACTTCTAAGTTTCATTTTTTTTTCAAATTTCGATGAACTTTGAATGAAACCTAGAAGAAAATCATCGATCGTCGATGGAATTTTTGGAGTTTGATGAATTTTAGCAAAGTCTAAATGAAACTTAAAATAAAATTTATAATGGACTTTTCATAGTTCGATGAATTTCAGCGAATTTCGAATGAAAATTAGAAGAAAATCATCAATCACCGATGGACTTTTTATAGTTCAAAAAATTTTGATGAAGTCTGAATTCGGAGTTCAATGAATTTTGGTGAAGTCTGAATGAAATTTAGAAGGAAATCATTGAACAAAGATAGAGAAAAAGTGGAACAAAATCCTCTATCACAAATTGACATTCGAGATTCATCTTCGGATTTTGGCAAAGTTCAACAAATTGATGGTCAAGATTCATCTACAAGTTCTACGAAATCCTGTGAAAAGTAACTTATACCTTTTGGTCGGTTGTCAATGCAAAGAAATAAGTCAATCATCTATGAAGGGAAATAAGGATGATGACATGGCTGAATCAAGGGATGAAAAGTGGACATCATTAGCCGCATAACATGCCATGTGAGCCAAATTGCCACATCAACAAAAAAAAATACAATTTACCAAAAAAAGGTCTAGAGCCAAAAACTTGCTTTGGCCATAACATGAGTGTTTCAACTTAGAATCAGATGAAATTTTAGGGGTATTTTTTCATTAATGAGGGATACAAGAATGTAAATAAGGGCCACTAGCTAATTCTGCTTAAAATTTCTGAAAAACATGAATTAATGGTTTTTAAAGATCTGGGTCGTACTCGGTAACTAGGGCCAAGATGAAGGTGAAAATTTTACAAGGAGCTCAAAAAGAAGTCATGAAGATATCCATTTGGGATCCTAGAAGAATTCAAAAGGGGTTGGTGTGGGGATTCTCAAACATGGAAAAAACCACTATTCCCATAACACTTTGGGGATTTTTGAAATCTTTGGAAGGGGAAAAGGAAACCCATATCACAAATCTGGAAAATTTCATTTAGCCAGCATTTTATCTACTCATCAATCCAAACAAATTTTCCTTTAGGGAGTTTTTGTCAGTTTCACTCCATTTGGGAGATAGCCAATTTTGGCTAACAATTGTCTCAAGAAAGAGTAAAAGCACAAAGTCGTCAATTCCATATTTATACAAAAATTGACTAGAACATCGGATTCCAAATCTAAGAGTTGATTTGTGTTCATAATCATAAATACTATATGTTCCTGATATAAAAAAAAAATCTAATTCCTGGTGAATTTTACAGGTGGCAGAAGATGGTCTCTTAGATAAATTCCATCAGTCAAATAGAGCACAAATGAGTAGAAATTACAAACTTCAGAAGGATGTAATTTTTAGCTTGGAACTCGGAATGAGGCATGAGTATAGTCATTGGAAATATAATTCATAGGAGAATGTATCTAAATAATCTAAATTTGGTTCAATGCATCCATATTCTTCATAAATTTAGATGAAGAATGACCTATAGCCTAAATAATGAAATATTTTACAGTATACATAATTCTATCAACAATTGTTTCATGAACATTTTGCAGAATTAGATGTACAGACAAAACATAATTGGTTCTTGTATGAGGACTAGAGATATGGAGGATGCCCAAGGATCTTATAGCCATGAGGAGGAGGTTATAGGTTTACATATCAACGTGGGAAATGTAGAGACCAAATCCAATGGACATAGAAGCAAAGTAGATCCTATGGAGTTGGTTGAGACTATGAGAAGCTTGCAAAAAGAAGTGCAAAGCTATATAGAAGAAAATGAAAGGATGATAAGAGCCCATGAGGAGCTTCTACAGAGTTTGAACATGTTACAAAGACAAGTCAACAAATATTATGGCACGAAACAAGCATCCACTTCAAGGCAAGTAGAAGCATCCAGATCTCATGATAGGAGGGATGACCACGAGGGATCTATGAAAATAAGGAGTGTTAGTAGACATCATTATCATTCACAAGGACACTCAACCATAAGAGCACATGTATGTTCAAGGTTAGATATTAACCTAAGTGTGTCCCCTCTTAGAAGGCAAAGGAGGAGGCCTAAGTCATATATTTTGCAAGGAGAGCTTAGGAAAATCAAGCCATCATCATTTGATGGAGATCATAGGAAGGGAGAAGCTGGTGAAGCTTGTTTGTTGGGCATGAGAAAATGTTTCCAGTTGTGTAATTACTCATCAAATGTAGAAGCCAAAATCACAACTTACCATCATCAAGGAAAACATTTATGTGGTGAGATAAGCTCAAGCAAGCTAAGCACATTGATGAGAAGAGGGTCTCATTGAGGCAGTTTAAAAGATATTTCTAGTAGAGATACTTGTCAGAGAAATATCATGACAAGAAGATGCAAGATTTCTTTGAACTCAAGCTTAGAAGCATGAGAGGAAATTCTTGGAACTTATAAGGTGTGTGGACTTCTTCAGGGATGAGAAGGTCAAAATTCACATGTTCTTGAGTGGACTACCATCCTTCTACAAGGATAAAATCCAGTTTGATGAGCCCAAGAATTTGGAAGAAGCCATTAGAAAGGATAAGTCTTTGTATGAGCAAAACAAAGGAAGGTCATATTTCCAAAAGGCCTGGGATGATAAGAAGAAAGGAAAGATGGATTAGAAGAAGAAAGGATTCAAGTCACCTTTCATAGGGAATAACTCTCAAGCATATTAGCAAGATAAGATTCCACAATGTGAACAAAAAATGACATATTCCTTGGGGAAAATGCCAAGGAAACATCCCATAAAGTGTTTTGGATGAGAGGAAGACCACATGTAAAAGGATTTCCCTTACCAGGAAGATAGGATGAGGATTGTTCATAACATCAAGAAGGAGGATATAGTGGAGTATGTGGGTAGGAGCATGCCAAGAATTTATGCAGCCTTGGACAATAGATAAGCAGATTATCAATACCACATGATTGAGGTAGAAGGTAAGATTTGTTAGGATATTTAGACACTTAGGAGTTAGTTAATCTCTACTTGGTCTAATGTGTCATTAGGTAAAAGTGTGTTTATTAGTGTGTTTCTTTCATATGCATTTGTATGCATTTGTAGTTGGGAAATCTGACGGTCATGATATGTTTCCGACATAGAGTGATCCGACGATTCATATTCTCCTCAATCTTAATGGAAATTGATCTATGGATTAACACATGATCGGTCCATGATATTTGTTTAAAGAGCATGGAGGGTCATTTGTCAATGATCGATTGTGAGAAACTCTCTTGTAAAATATCTCTGTAATCTTTTTCTTTTGCATTAATAAACTGCTCCAAGTGGTCGCGTTGGTTGGAGTCGTGGATGTTTCCCCATAGGGGTTTTACCACATCAAAACATCAGTGTGTTGATCTTTGATCTGATTGTGTGAGTGGTTACTGAAGGTGTTTGTCCTCTATTGGAATACATGTGTTGTCGAACATGGTATTAGAGCCTGTTTGAAGACCCGCTCCTGTTGTAGATCGAGATTGTGAAGCTTAGTTGTCTCATCTCCATTTTCTTTCATTTTCGTACATTTCTGGGCTAAGAGGATTGTTTCATTGCGTCTGGAGCGCTCTTTTCAATTAGGAATACTTTTTGTTTCACTCGAAAAGGTTTATGTTTTCCCAAGATACGACCATTTCAGTCAGATCTGGAGGTATAAAGCCCAAATACGCATTTTTTTAATTTTTGTAGAGTATTATTCTGGTTTTACATTATTTGTTTCTGGGTTGCTTCTCTTTTAGATCTGCTTATGCTCTTTTCCCCATGCCCTCTACAATCTCAACAAATCAGAAACAGATAGGAAAAGGTGCACCTTCCAGGTAAGCTAACTGAGATCTAACCCTTGTTGTCATCGAGAAGTTAAATTTTTTTCTTGTGCGAAAAGAGTTTTTTTTTAGCACGCTCTCCTAGGTCATCTTCAACAACAACAACACCCCCAATCCTCTTTCTAAACAATACAATATCTTTTGCTAAACCATTTGGTTAACTTCATTTTAAAAGTGATCCCCACTTCTATTTATAAAAGTGGGTCACTTCATAAAGCAACTTACACCACCATGTGGTATTTTGGTTACCATTTATGCCTTTTCTATTTTTAGTGTCGTTTTTTTTTTAAACTGCATAATTTTTCGAGATCTTTCCATCCAAATCATCAGTTTCAGTTTTTAAATCCATATTATCTACATATTTAATATGGCTTCTTCCAATAATCTTTTGCTTACTAGCACCAACTACTTCTAATTGAAATCTCATATGAAGGATTTATTAAGAAGTAAAGGCTTGTACCAGATAACCTTGGGAAAGGAAAAAGAACCCACTGATGCTGATAAGAAAGTCAAATGGGCTAATATGAGTGACGGAGCACGTGGACTAATATGAATGTCCATCTCTCTTAATTTAAGGTTCCACCTTAAAGAAATTGATGACCCCGATGAAGCTTGGGAAAAGATTGAATCTGTGTTTGGTAAAATCAATATTATTCGAGCACAACAGTTAGAAAATCAAGTAGTGACCTTAAGTCCAAATGATTTTTCTTTCCTTGGAGACTATCTATCTAATTTTAAAACACTCTGAATTTTATGTGAATAATGTGAGATAAAAATGGAGGAAGAGCGTTGAACCTATCTTATTCTTTATAAGCTAGGTAGTGCATATTATGTGTTTCTATCTACCTTTTATGCCATGATAGAGGCTCTAGGGAAAGATTGTCAAAAAACCACTCTTGATTCCTTTTGTGCTTCTTTGATTAGAGAGGAAGATAATATTGTACAACTTGGAGTGATCAGCACTGCAGGTACCTCCAACAAAGCCTTAGTTTCCCATCAGAAATATAAACCCAAGTATCCCAAGAAGCAACATCCTCGCTACAACAACAAGCAACATAAGGGTCCCAAACCCACTCAGATAGCTTCAGCTCCTAATGGTGACAAAGGAGCAAAATATAAAAATAAGAAGACTGACAGAAATTGCAACTTTTGTGATAAAGATGGTCATGATGAGTCCAAATGTTTCAAGAAGATGGCATCTTTAGAAGCAATAATGAAGAAGCACAACATCAGTATTGATTCTACTTCTTCTTCTTCTTCTCATGTACATGCACTTTCTACTTCTGGTTTCTCCTTCAGTACAACTTCTACTTCTTCTCCTGACGAATGACTTATTGATTCTGGAGCATCTTATCATATGGCTAAGGATAAAGACATATTTCCTGCTCTAAATGAATGTAACACCAAGAAAATATGTGTTGGTGATGATAGATCTCTTAGTGTTGTAGGATTTGGAACAATTCAAGTAGATAATGGTCATTTCAATGATGTATTATGTGTTCCAAGTCTTTCTTGTAACCTTCTATCAGTATATCAAACCACTCATTCAGGTGAAGGTAAAACCGTAGAGTTTCAACCTTACCAAGTTGTAATCAAGGATCTAAAATATCCTAAGCATGTTCTTGCAACTGGAATTGTTGATGATATTACCAGGCTGTACAAGTTTGACAACTTTGGGTCATCATGTTTTTCATCAGTTTTTGTTGCTAACAGTGATGACTTGAGCAAACTTTGGCATGAACAGTTTGGTCATCTAAACTATCGCTCATTACAGCAACTATGTAATCAACATATGGTGACTAGTCTTCCTCTTGTTTCATGCAGAGATGGTGTTTGTGTCTGTTGTGTTCTCGGAAAACATCATAGGGATAGTTTTGACAACATGCATCTCGTCATGCTTCGGGTAACTTGTTCATAGTGATTTGTGTGGTCCACTTTCTTCTCCTTCTTTTTCTGGGTGCAAGTATTTCTTAATTTTCATTGATGATTTTTCCAAACGTACTTGGGTTTACTTCTTAAAACTTGAGAGCGAAGTTTTTGACAAGTTTTTGGCCTACAAATCCCTCATAGAAAATAAATCTGGACATCAAATTCAAAAGTTAAGAACATATGATGGAGGCAAATATGTGAACAATAATTTTACAAGTTACTGCACTACACAAGGCATCCAAATGCAACACATTGGTTCCATATACACCACAACAAAATGGTGTTGCTGAGAGAAAGAACCGCACATTAAAAGAAATGGCTAATTGTATGATCCAATCTAAGGGATCAAGTATAAAGTATTGGGCAAAAGCAATCAACTGTGAAAATTACATAGTAAATCGCACTCCCACAAAGGATCTTAAAAATATAACACTGGAAGAAGCTTGGACTAAAATTAAACCAGATGTAAGTCACTTCCATGTATTTGACAGTATAGCATGGGCTCACATTCCTGATGAGAAAAGGAAAGCATTGCAGCCTAAAAGTGAGAATTGTATATTTGTTGGTTATTCTGAAGATGTCAAAGGTTACAGACTTCTTCAACCACATTGTAATGAAATTATTATTAGAAGAGATGTTCAATTTGATGAAAATCTCTTGGCCTGCGATCCTAATTCAATGATTGTGCCTTCTTTGGCCTGCAAGCCATCTTTGGTGTTTGTGTCTTATTTTGTTCCTATTCTGGTTTATTCTTTAGATGATGACAGTGAGGATGAAAATCCACATCCACCTGCGAGCCTTCCTCCAGATGAGTCCTTTGAACCTAAACCAACACCAATTCCACTGCTTCCTAGATGGGTCTGTTCAACACGAGAAGAAGCTGGTGATCTTGTCGGTGATCCTTCGTATTAGCATCGAACATGTTCATAGTTCCAGTGAGCCTCTTCTCTTCTAGCTCAAGTTTATGAGACTCATGATCCAAAGACATTTGCAGAAGCTTCAGGTCATCCAGATTGGGATACAACAATGAATGAAGAGTATCGTTCTTTAATGGCAAACTATACTTGGGATCTTGTACCTCTTCCAAAAGGAAGAAAACTTGTCATATGCAAATGGGTCTACAGAAATAAGTATGCATCAGATGGAAGTGTTGAAAGACACAAGGCACAATTAGTTGCCAAAGGGTTTTTCCAAGTTAAAGGAATTGACTATAACGAAACCTTTTCCCCTGTGGCCAAAATGAATTCCACCTGCCTTGTTCTTTCCCTTGCTGCCTCACATAAATGGGAGGTCCATCAGATAGATGTTAAATCTACCTTCTTGCACATAGATTTGCAAGAAGAAATCTACATGGAACAACCTCTTGGCTATGTCTAGAATGAACCTAGCCTTATTTTTCACCTTAAGAAATCTCTTTATGGTCTTAAGGAAGCTCCCCGAGCTTGGTATGCCAAAATGGACAACTTTCTTATCGACACTGAATTCTCTAGATGCCATTATGATCCTAATGTCTATACCAAGAAAGTAGAAATCCATCTCATAGTACTTGTCCTTTATGTTGATGACCTTATCCTTACTGGTAGTGACTCAAAACTTTTAAACCATGTGAAAACCAGCCTTAAGAAGAAATTTGAAATGGCAGACTTAGGTTTTTTGCACAATTTCCTTGGCCTCCAAGTTTTTCAAACCAATGAAAGAATTTTTCTTTCCCAGTCTAAGCATGCTTGTGACCTTCTTCGTCGCTTTCACATGGACAATTGTAAACCAACCCCTTCTCCCTTCCAGTCTGGAGTCAAGCTTATTGCCACTTGTACTTCTCCCAAAGTTGATGCCACCCTGTACCGTCATTTAGTTGGTAGCCTCTTATACTTGACTCATACTCATCCTAATATTTCCTTTGTTGTTGGTCTTGTTGCCCGGTATATGCAAACACCCCATGAAAGCCATTGGAAAGCAACTAAAAGGATACTTTGTTATGTCTGTGGTACAGTTCAGGGGGGGGCTCCTTTATTGGTTGGTTTCACTGATTCATATTGGGTCAGCGACCCTGATGATTGGAAGTCTACTGCAAGTTATATTTTCAGCCTTGGTTCAGGACATGTCACTTGAGTCTGTAAGAAACAATAGGCTATTACACTTTATTCAGCATACGCAGAGTACCGAGAAGCGGTAAATACAAGTCAGGAAGCCTTGTGGCTTCGACAGATCCTTTCAGAGTTTGGATTTGAGCAACAGCAGCATCCGACCAGCCTTTGGTGCGACAATCAAAGTGTCATCAAGCTCACCAAAGACCCAATTCAATGTCAACGCGGCAATCACATCGATCTACACATGCACTTCATCAGAAAGCTCATTCATGATCAAGTCATTGAAGTGCTCTTTTTCCCTACAAAAGATCAAATTGCAGACATTTTCACAAAGTCTCTTACAAAAGCGGATTTTTCCAAACTTCGATCTATGTTAGGAGTCCAAGAAGTTTTCATTAAGGAGGATAGACTCTAATGCCTCCTTCCTTTCCTATTGTGTCTCTATTGTAAATCCTTCAATCCTATCCCAAGTTGTTCTTAAGGGGGGATGTTAGGATATTTAGACACTTAGGAGTTATTTAAGATCTACTTGGTCTAATGTGTCGTTAGGTAAAAGTGTGTTTCTTTAGTATGCATTAATATGCATTTGTATTTAGAAAATACAATGGTCACAATATGTTCCCGACATAGAGTGATCTGACAGTTCATATTCTCCTCGATATTAAGGGCCATTGATCCATGGATTAACACTCGATTGGTCCATGATCTCTATTTAAAGATAATGGAGGGTCATTTGTCGATGATCGATTGTGAGAAACTCTCTTGTAAAATCTCTTTGTAATCTTTTTCTTTTGCATTAATAAACTGCTCCAAGTGGTCGTGTTGGCTGGGGCCATGGATGTTTCCCCGTAGGGGTTTTACCACATCAAAACATCGGTGTGTTGATCTTTGATTTGGTTGTGTGAGTTGTTAATAAAGGTCTTCATCCTCTGTTGGAATACTTGTGTTGTCGAAGAAGATTGATAGTCAACCCATAGCTATTTTGATTAATTATGGAGATAGTCATAGCTATATACATATAAATCTAGTTGAAATAACTAAATTAAAGAAATGTAAGCATGAAAATTCTTGTTTAGTTCAACTAACTAATGGAACCAAGAGAAGAATCAATGATCTTGTCAAAGATTTCCCAATAAACATTAATGGATTCAACACTAATGAAGATTTGAACATCATACCACTTGGGCCCTATGACTGCTTGATTTGTATGGATTGGCTAGAAAAGCATCGTGTTCTCTTAGATGTTACAACAAAGATTTCACATGTCTTAATGAAGACGGAAATTCAAGGAAAATTCAAGGTATTCCAAGGACTATATTTGTTACATAGATTTTAGCAATGTAGTTGAAAAGGAATTTTGGAAAAGGGTGTCAAATATATGCATCCCATATGGAAGAACCAACAAAGGGTAAGGAGCCAAGTCTTGAATATTATCTAGTCTTAAAGGAATATAAAGATGTGTTTGGGGAATTGTTGGGATTGCCGCCAAAGAGAGACATTGATTTCTTTATTGACTTAATGCCTGGAGCTACCCTAGTTTCCAAAACTCCCTACAAAATGAGCACACAAAAACTAAAAAAACTGCAAATGCAGCTATAAGCGTTGTTGAAGAAGGGGTACATGTGCCCAAGCATTTCTCCTTGGAGTTCCCCAATTCTTTTTGTGAAAAAAAAGGTTGGAAATATGAGGTTGTGTATTGACTTCAGATAGTTGAACAAGGCTATTATAAATAATAAGTATATTTTTCCAAGGATTGATGACCTTTTCGATCAACTGAATGGAGCAAAGATTTTTTCCAAGATTGACTTGAGATCAAGTTATCATCAAGTGAGAACCAAAGAAAAAGATACTAGCAAGACAACCTTTCAGACAAGGTATGGCCACTATGAATTTGAGGTGGTGCCTTTTGGGTTGACAAATGTGCCCGCTACATTTATGTGTTTGGTGAATGGAGTGTTCAAATATTTCTTAGACAAGTTTGTTATTGTCTTCTTAGATGATGTTCTTATATATTCCAAGACAGAGGAGGAACATGAACAACATTTGAGAATTGTGCTTCATGTGTTGAGAGAGCACCGATTGTATGCCAAGTTGAGGAAGTACACTTTTTATCAAAAGCAGATTGATTATTTGGACCACATAGTCTAAGAGGATGGCATAACAGTGAATATAGAAAACATTGAAGTAATTAAGAGTTGGTTGGCACCAACAAATATTTCAGAGCTTATATCATTTATGGGTTTAGATGGTTATTACAGGATATTCATTGCAGGTTTCTCCAATACTACACACCAAATAGTTGTTAGGAAATATACTTCCATGATAAACCTAGTAGAAGAGATGAAGACAGATTTAATCAAGAAAGTAAATGACAAAGAAATCACACAGTACACAAAGATTTTAACCTGGAAACCCAAATGAGAAAACTAGCATTCCTTGAGTGTCTTGCTCTCTTGTTATCTTCTTCATTCGTAATAAAGGGTTACATGACTAACCTTGCCTACACCTAAGACAAAATCATCATCATACCTTTTTGCTTGTACAAGAACAACCATGTAGCGAATTCGGCTTACATATACATGACCAACAGCCTTATGTGAAAGATAAGCATGAAGATCAACTACAACATCTAACTCAATACAATTACAACACACCTTATTCATAGGCTTTACAACTTGCAAACCCTAAAGAATGGCGCCCAAAAAAGGTTATAAATCCACACATATCATTGGCTACAAATCCCACGAATCTCAGGATTTTGTTACAGTTTACTACTAGTTGGATTACCAGTCGAGCTCCATTTTGTCTTTAGTTGGTTTCCACATGACCTTTTGATGACTTCTTTTCGAATGACTTCTTGACTTGTTGTCGATCACTTTGACTTCAAATTTTCTCGGTTGATCACTTCGACCTTCGACTTTCACCGCAAAGAATATAACAACCCAACACTGTCCCACTTGTTGTCTTCTTTGTTTAAATAAGAGAACCTGAAATTTTGTTCACAGACCTAGGGGTAGCAATGGCCATTGTCTTTCTACACCAAAAGAAATTCACAGCACTCACAGACTTGGTCAAAGAGTATGTTATGTTTTCTAACGTCTCTACTTTCTCTAGCAATGCCTTGTTACTTTCCATCATGTCTCTCATGAAATGGTATTGTACATCAATATGCTTCATCTTGGAATGATAAGCCAAGTTCTTTGCAAAAATATTACACTCTGACTATCGCAATTTAATGTTATAGCTCTCTTCTCAAACGTAATCCATGAACACAGTTGTTGCAGCCATATTTTTTCTCTTCTTCCATGAGTGGTTTCCATGTATTTATCTTTTGTTATTGACAAGGATATGACCACTTGTCACTTACTCATCCAACTAATTGCTCCACCAAACATCTTGAACACATATCCATTGGTCAACCTTCATCGATCTAGATCTCCAGCTTAGTTAGTGTCGATAAAGCCATGTACATCTATTTCACTTTCAGATCTAGGTTTCCCTTGGTAGCATGTAGCATAATCTTTTGTGCCACACAAATATCTGAATACTCTCTTGATAGTCATCTAGTGCTCTTTTCCAGGTGTCGACATGTATCTACTCAACATTCCCATTGCATGGGAAATGTCTAGTCGAGTGCAGACCATCACATACATTAGACTACCAACAACACTTGCATAGGGAACACACACCATGCCCTCTATTTATTCCTATCTCTTTGGACATTTTTCAATAGTTAATATTGCTCTCACATGAATTGGCACCTTAACAAGTTTGCAATCTTGCATGTTGAAACACTTCAATATTGTTTCAATGTACTTTTTTTTATTCAACTAGATCTTTCTAACTGCCTGATCTCTCTTAATCTCCATTTCCAAAATAAAGTCCGTTGCGCTGAGATCCTTCATGTTGAACTTGCAGGATAAATGCTTCTTCACCTCCTTTATTGTGTCCATGTTGTTTCCAATCAACAACATGTCATCAACATACAATGCTACATATATGAAATGCCCACCTTCTTCCTTGGAATATATGTAGTGATAATCTTTGCTTCTCACAAATCCAAAACTAAGGATGTATGTGCCAAACTTTTGGTGCCACATCCTTGGCGATTTCTTTAGATCATAAAGGGATCTTTTCAATTTGCACACTAACTCTTTATTTCCCTTTAATCCAAATCCTTCGGGTTGTTTCATGTAGATTTCTTCTTCCATGAAATCTACATTGTCTTCACATCCATTTGCTCTATTTCAAGATCAAATGTTGTAGTTGGAGACATTAATACTCTAATGGAAGTTAATTTTGCAACCAGGGAAAAAATTTCACCGAAGTCGACTCCTTTGACTTGGGAATATCCTTTCACTACTAGTTGAGATTTGAATTTCTTGACTTGACTTGTTGTTGTTACACATTATTTTCATCACCGCTATGACCATTGATGATGTGCACCTACCCTTTGTCATCTGAAGGATTATTTCCTTAATTCCTAAAGAAGATGGAAGAAAACCTTTCCTAGAGAGATGAAACTATGGAAATTTCCTTTGAAAACCTTAATTTATGAAGGTGTCACAATGTGTTACATTGTAGCATGCGACAACCTTAAGTGTCACATGTTGCAACACAGTAGCATGCGACAATGTCACATGTTGCTCGTTCATAGGGTGCGACACTATTTGTATGAAGGAAAAAAAGAATAAATTCGAGAAGTTTCTAGAATAGAAGCTTCAAGGATGAAGTGTCCTATGATCGGTTTGGATCTCACTCGTATTCCTGATTTGGTGAGATCTTAACCGCTCATCCTAACCTTCTCATTCCTTCCTTTTCAAATCTATAAAAGGAAACATCTCTCATGAAGAAAGTTAATGGATGAATGAATGAATCAATCAATTAATCATGAATAGTGGTCAATCATGGCTTTAGCTTTTGCTTTGACAAGGTGACTTTTGACCTGGATGGGTTGGTATCAAACCTATGGTGTCATAACTCATAGAAGAAAAGGGTGTGTGTTGGATCAAGGAATCATTGGGAGGGACTTCACAAAATCAAGACTTTGGTTGTAATCTCTTCCATTATTAGTAATGCAACAATATATGTTCTTTCCCACAATTGCTATCCATTTTGGGCTATATTTGTTGCATTTCTCCTTGATCATTTGCATAGGTTTTATCAAATTATAATTTTTTTGCTTTCATTGTTGTTGGCTTGTGTTTTTGTACAGGTTATCACCCACAAGTCTTAAGATGGAGCTATAAACTACAACTAGCAAGGAAAACCATCGATTAAAATGTGTGAGCTCTTTCTAGATAGTATTTTTTATTACATAAGCCTAGGGAAAGTTATACGTTTTGTCCTATTTTTTTCTAGTATTGGTATCTGAATCTAGGGAGATCATTATGTGTCTGCATAGACCGATTTTTCCGAAAGCAACTGCTCTCATATTTTTCTTGAACACCCACTTTCTATTGATGATATTTCTTCCACTAGGTAATTCGACCAAATCCCACATCTCATTCTTGTGCAAGGATTCCATTTCTTTGACCATGGTGTCCTTCCATAGTGTACCCTCTATCGAGTCGACGACCTCCTTGATTGTCTTGGGCTCCTCATCAATGGTTGTTAGCACAAATGCAAAACAAAAATCGAGTGGACTATACCTTTTGGTTGGTTTTCTTACTCATTCAAACCTCGTTACAACTAGGGTCAGTTGTTCCACCTCTTCATCTGATTCAATCGACTCATTTGAATCATCTTCTTCATTCCTCAATTCAAACCTCACCTTCTTCGGATCTTTCTTTGTTTGAACCATTTCAGACTCAGACTTACCTCTGACTTCTCTGAAGACCACATCTCGACTATAAACTATTATCCTTGATGCAAGATCCTAGAGCTTTTATACTTTCATTCCTTCTTTGTATCCAATGAAAATACACTTGACTTCCTTCTTGTCCAACTTGCTCCTTTTTTCCTTGGGAACATGCACAAATGCATCCCAACCAAATACTTTGAGATGTGAAAGAAAATGATTATTTCCAAAGCATATCTCATGTGCAGTCATGTCGACTAGTGCTGACGAAGGAGACATGTTCACCAAATATTTTGTAATGTCGGCTCCTTTTGCCCATAATTCTTGTGCGATCCCAACACCAATGAGCACGCTCTTTGCCTTGTCCATCAATGTTCTGTTCATTATTTAAGAAAAATCATTTTGTTGTGGGGTGTATGGTGTGGTATTTTTGTGTGCTATGTCATACTACTTGCAAAACTGCTCAAAATCATTTCCACAAAATTCACCATCATTGTCAATTATTAACACCTTGATCTTCGTATTCATTTGGTTTTCCACAAGAGATTTTATCTCTTTGAATTTCTCGAAAACCTCTTATTTATTTCTTAGGAAATAAATCCATGTCTTCCTGGAAAAATCATCTATGAATGAGACATGATATAAGGATCCACTAAGTGAAGGGGTTGTTACAGGCCCAAACATATCACTATGAATCAATTATAGAATCCCCTTTTCCCTTGTCGTTCCATATGGGAACCTAACCCGATTTTGTTTTCCATATATGCAATGTTCACAAAAATCAACTTCTAAATTACATTCAGGAAAACATCGACTGGACGAGAACTTGTCGAGTTGGTTTGAATCGACTCATCCTGAGATGAGTTGACTCAAGTCGAAGTCGAGTCAACTTTAGGAACAACAATGTTGTTGCATCAAAATGAGTTGACATTCCCTAATAACTAATACATGGTTCCAATCTAAAATCCTTTCATTAATACCATTGCACCTCTGACCATTTTGCATGTATCCTTCTGAAATAGAGTGTGCAATCCTACATCACTCATCTTGCTGACAGATGAGTGATGTAGGAGTGCACACTCTATGGGAACATTGCATATATGGAAAACAAAATCGGGTTAGGTTCCCATATGGAACGACAAGGGAAAAGGGGATTCTATAATTGATTCATAGTGATATGTTTGGGCCTGTAACAACCCCTTCACTTAGTGGATCCTTATATCATGGCTCATTCATAGATGATTTTTCCAGGAAGACATGGATTTATTTCCTAAGAAATAAATAAGAGGTTTTTGAGAAATTCAAAGAGCTAAAATCTCTTGTGGAAAACCAGATGGATACGAAGATTAAGGTGTTAATAATTGACAATGATGGTGAATTTTGTGGAAACGATTTTGAGCAGTTTTGCAAGCAGTATGACATAGCACACAAAAATACCACACCATACACCCCACAACAAAATGAATTTTCTTAAATAATGAACAGAACATTGATGGACAATGCAAAGAGCGTGCTCATTGGTGTTGGGATCGCACAAGAATTATGGGCAAAAGGAGTCGACATTACAAAATATTTGGTGAACATGTCTCCTTCGTCAGCACTAGTCGACATGACTGCACATGAGATATGCTTTGGAAATAATCATTTTCTTTCACATCTCAAAGTATTTGGTTGGGATGCATTTGTGCATGTTCCCAAGGAAAAAAGGAGCAAGTTGGACAAGAAGGAAGTCAAGTGTATTTTCATTGGATACAAAGAAGGAATGAAAGGATAAAAGCTCTAGGATCTTGCATCAAGGAGAATAGTTTATAGTCGAGATGTGGTCTTCAGAGAAGTCAGAGGTAAATCCGAGTCTGAAATGGTTCAAACAAAGAAAGATCCGGAGAAGGTGAGGTTTGAATTGAGGAATGAAGAATATGATTCAAATGAGTCGATTGAATCAGATGAAGAGGTGGAACAACTGACCCTAGTTGTAACAAGGTTTGAATGAGTAAGAAAACCAACCAAAAGGTATAGTCCACTCGATTTTTGTTTTCCATATATGCAGGTTTCTTTCCAAATATGGAATCTACTGCTCCCATCCAACAATATCAGTCAGACTCTTCCTTGTCCAACAATTTTGGTTGTCGATTCATCCCCCAAGAGAACATCTCCTCCTTCATATCTCTCATATTTGCAGAACCATTCTATTGAGGTGTCACATGATAGGATGCTCCTGAGTCAATCAACTAACTGAGTATTGGTCGACGCCAAATACACATCGCCTCCTTATAATATATTAAACAATATTTTTTAATTTTAATATTATTATTAAAACTAAAGAAAAGAAGCAAAGTAATCATATTACAGGTTGGCTTAATACATTATTCTTATTCTTGTTTCTTAAGATTGTGTATCATTTTCAGAAATTATTGTTTGGGAAGGTTTGAGTTGTAATCTAACAAGATACATTAATATATAATAATGAATTTACTCTACTTATTAGTCCCTGCCGAAGGCGCAGGGACTATAGTGATGAGTTCATCGTTGAACTCACATTTGTTTAGGTTGACTTTTTAATTTTTTTAAAAACTGTAATGTTTAACTTACCACATTTGTATTTATTTATTTAAAAAAATACACATACACATATTTGTTAACATTTGATTGGTTTATAGATTTAAAGCGTTATTGCAGCCTTCGCTTATTCCAATGCATATTTGGAATGGTTAAATTAGTTTATAAAGCTTTTAATTCAAGTTTAGACCGTAAACTTCATTTTAATCACCTGAAATTATGGTTACGTCTTTTTTATTGTCATTCACTATCATTCAGTACTATGCTTTGAACGCAGTCAACCTGCCAGTACTATGCTTTGAAGCCAGTGCGCTTTGAACCCAGTGCTAGACAGTTCGTATGCAAGATCACCTACCCTGCACGGATGGAATGGCTGTAAACATAATATCTACA
>ML784928.1:18912-91461 GCA_009831015.1 Picea engelmannii
ATCGAACGTTAACAGTGCCTGGCTGCCATTAGGTTCAGCTCTCACCACAGGAGCCATCTCCTCATGACCATGGTAGGGTTCACATCGGATACACAATACACAGAGTGAATCACGATAGGGTTTGAAAGCTTGAATGCTTGAAGAGACCGAAAACAACTCAGGCGTGTGAAGGTGGTGGGTTTAACATCACCACGTACCATATTAATGAGCCTGTTCTGAGCTGTTCAAAACCATAATAATAAAACCAATTGCATCGACCAGCGAGTGGGTGATTCACCACTTCTACGTGCCAACATCCAAGTCAGAACCAGCACATCGTATAACATCCAAGCGCCAAGTGTTGAGTTCGAAACCAACACAGTACCTGCATTAATTACGAGTTTAACATGCCAATTCCACCATTTGATTATCCGCTTAATCACAAGGTTTATTGCCAACTGATAGCTCGGGGTTTTATCAATGTCATATAATCTGCTTTGCAAACATAGTATGCCAAGAATTGATTTCCCAAAATCGAATAAGATCAACTTATGCGCCATCAAAACCATTGTTATCATACCTTTACGAACTTGCCATTATATTTGGTGTATACCACATGTGTTTATATTCCAATACAAATTTTTCATATGATAATCAAATGAAAACCATAACAAGGATAAAACAATATGAGCAAATACGTTACAATTGTCATAAACAAGACCAATAACTTTCATGCCCAAAAGTTTAATGGTGGAATATATCTAAATGCGCAATCAAGGTAAGATAATGATCAATAACATAAGTCTTATAAAACCTTTATCAATCATACGATAAACCAGTGATCAAGTATCAACCAACAAATCAAAAAGACGACGACAGTATAATCAACGAAATAGGTGTTTTCACATTTGCAATTGTGAAAACTGAGTCGAAATCGAATTGTAATGGTTGCAAAAATGAGACACATGTCCATTAGCACAATGCGACAAAGATTTGTCAAGATACCGCAAGGGGTGTAGGCAGCTTTTGAGAGTAATCGAGAAAAAAATGTGGGTTGGCTGCCAACAAGGGTTTGAGAGTGGATTTGGAGATTTGGACACCTGGGTTGTCCTTACAGTTGCTCGATCTATCTATTGGCATATTTCTTAGGGTGATTGGACACTTTTGGCAGCATGGCCGAATTGTTGAGGTGCTTCAGCTATCCAGCAAGGCGTGGCACCTTCCAGCTTGGGGGTTTAGCATTCTTACGGCCCAGATCTATTGTATTCAATATTCATTGTATATCCAGCCTTTGGAGGCATGTTGGAGTCTTCTATTGGAGAATTTTGTAGCAGATCTACTATCTATCTTCTTAACCATATGCTGAGCATTCTAGATCGACATCTTCATTGTAGAAAATTTCTCTATTTCATGAATAAAATCATCTTTGGGATGTTTTGGCTTGTCTATCATATTGCATATGGTTGAGGTATGTTCCATGGTTGTCTCTTCTTGTTTATATCTTTAATACACATATATAACACATCAATAAACCCTAATACCGAAATCAAGAGCCCATTCAACAAGTAAACACATCTAAACAAGTAGGCCAACAAAGTGTTTGACGAAATGCCACAACCAGAAAAGTTTTAAAAGACACCAAAACTGTGATGATCCTGGCATAATGGCTTGTGATCATTATAGTGGTATCAGATCTTATATTCCTGCCATCCTATGGGAATTATCACATGTATACAGAGCCATAAGGAGAGATGGATAGGATGTGCCTTGAGATATCATGTTTGGAGATCATTTATCATGGCCTTAGTGAGGAAACTAGGGCTATAATAACCTTCCCATAGTATGTAGCCTATAGAAATCCCCATTAGAATGAAGAGGATATTTTACATGGGATCATCATAGCATATAAAAAGAGAAAACAAGCAGCTAGATGGTGGGAAGAACAGAGAGAAACCACGCCCATTAGGACCACACAAGCTTGCCACTATTGCAAGGGACCATGGGAACCAGATCATAGGTGCAGGGGTAAGGACCAGAAGCAAAATATTGAGGCACACTATGATAGTGATGATGAGATGAGTGAGGATGGAGTGATAGAGGATGATTTGGGATAGTCTAATGATGATAGTGACTCTTGCATAGAGGCTAGTGATAGTGACTCTTGTACAGAGGATGATGCTACTAGCACGCTTGAGGAGGATGATGACCCTTGTATAGTGGATAGGTAGTTGGATGGATAGGATGATAGCACCAATGTCTTAGCAGACATGTCACATACCATTGATGACCTTACACCTCAGCAGAGTGGTGACATTAGTGAGGAGTCACATGTGTTAGCACCTAGAGATGATGAGCTTCCTATGATGTGCGTGCCACATATATCATCCTTCGAGACACCCCTGATAGCCACGTCACATGAGGAGGTTAGTAGCATGTTAGATAGGATTGATGAGCCTTGTGTGAGGGATTCACACCACATACATGTAGATCCACCAATCCAGAAGGAGATATAGGGAGTATAGACAGTGGACCTTACACATCTATATCAACCAGAGGAGATTGAGTCATAGTTTTTGGAGACTCCATTAGTTGAGCAGATTGTGGATGTTGACAGGTTGATGGGACACCCACCTCCAAGATCGACCTACATTGATGAGGATGCACTCTTTAGCATCCAGGATGACCATAGCACGTGTTTGGATACATCTATATGGGATCTAGGCACAGATGATAGTAGCAGGGTGAGTGCACAGGAGGATACAGTTGCTAATATAGGATACAATGTGATTCAGGGGGAGATAGCATCTAGTGATGGGATGCATTGGCATACAGGACTACACATCAACACGATAGATAGTGGGTATTTCAACACTTTATCTTATGCAGAGAGTGTTTTTGGGGGCTCCGAAGTTGACACTAGAAAGACTGACACTAGCAGTGAGGGGTCTGAGATGGCACCTCAGCATGACCATGATCAGGATTCACACCACTTAGAAACACAATTGATATTTAGCGAGGATATGATCATGGAAGCCACTAGACGTATTTATGACATGCATGCAGTGATGGTAGATTACTACTAGAGAGCATCATTGGCACATGGTAGTTCAGATGAGGGGATTTCCATGGATGATTTTCATACTCTCAGGGAGAGGGTATCTGTGATGAGGACTGACTACCATCAGTTGTAGGCTGACAGATATTACTTGTTGAGGGTTGGTGAGATGTATCATGAGGCTCTGGGGGAGAAAGAGTTGGATATGGACTGATTCACTCAGGAGTTGGAGAGAACTTGAGGATTCTTGAGAGGCAAACAGACAACCCTTCAAGAATCAGAGTCTAGATCAGAGGAGTTTCTTAAGGAGATTCGTTAGAGGTCCACTTCACCTATCGCGGTGGACACCTTGATGTATCATTCAATCACGTTGCTAGAGGATGTTGTTCATCTAGCAGAGAAGCCCCAATTGATGGAAGACACTTCCATTTGTGTTCCGATAGAGGTTGACCTCCATGTAACGGTTGGTCCAATAGTATGCTCCAGATCTATGATGCAGCATGAGTCTACGAGAGACAACATGAGTATGTCAGAGCATACGGTGATGAGGGGTAGCTCACAAAGTCATGCCGAGATGTATGGTGACATTCAGAGGGGTATAGTTCCTTGGAGGGAGGAGACACACTTAGGGGATTATGCAGATGTCACTCATTTGTAGCAGCACATAGTTGTGGGGGATCACCTTCACCATTTAAGCAGTTGCATGGGAGATGAGAGATGGAGTTTGGTTAACCAATAGTCAGAGGGGTTAATTCCGATTGTACTAGATGGTTGGGATTTAGTGATGACCACAGGAGATCATCTATCATGGATACCAATGGACGAGCTTCTGGTCAAATCCTTGGGATTGACCAAAGCATGTGACGCCTTCCAGTCCTACATTCAGTTGCATATATGTCTGTTATCCTTTTTTAACACATTTATCATTGACAACAACACGAGGAGAATAGCAGATGAGAACAAAGGGAATATGACAGTGATCAGCCTCACACAGGAGCAGTTAGATGAGATTGGAAGTGATAAACTTCCAATTTTTCCATGGGATCCAAAAGTTCATTGGGTGAGCCGTATGTTTCACTACATGATGACTTAGGTTGCACCCAAGAGCCATACTCTCCACTAGGGGTTGGTATGGAGTGGGCCTACAGGGATTTGTTTGATAGAGCGAGGCAACTTTTCACTCTTGATCATCATGATCAGACGTGGAGATGGGTGGATAGGTACTTCTTCTACAGATATTTCTTTATAGATACAATTTCTAGACAATAGGTCTGGTGGTCATAGGTATTTCAGCTTGAGGATCCAAGAGAGGAACATCGAGTATGTATGCAGGGGAAAGACAATCGTGGTCAGAGTAGTGTAGGGAAAACATGGTGATCTTCGATAGAGGTTAGTATGGGACCCAGGGATTGCAGGGTTGAGTATTTCATTGAATGACATGGGAGAGTGGACCTTTTCAAGGGAAAGTTGTTCTAACTTTCCATTTAGCTTCAGTGTTGAGGGGAGCACAATGCTTGAGGGTGTCTCACAGAGGTCTTGCAGTACGTCATTCTGGCATCAACATGTGTAGTTGATGGAGGCCATGTGGATCTTGGTAGAGATTTGGAGGATGGACTAATTCCGAGATGAGGCCATGTGTCATGTGCAGGAGGTTCACAAGGTTGATATCTTTCAGGACTATGCTTCGTAGAGTATTGCAGTTCAGTTCTTGATATGGGATCTAGGGGGTGGAGTGTACAATTGTTCGTCTTTGGATGGGTTCTACTGTGTATCCCATAGGTGGACATGGGATCCTAGTATTTTGTTTGAGTGGATTTGGTTATTTCTTGAGGACAAGCAATTTTCTAGCAGGGAGGACTGTAATGTCCCCACTTTGGGACATCATCACAGTGCAGAGGTTTATGATGACCAGAGAAGCTAGATGTGTTTTATAGCGAGTAAAAGGGTTATTGAGAGGAATTGTGAGGTCCAAATTGCATTTCTCATCAGATCTCATCATTATGAGCCATTTCGAATAGGTTGGCTTTGGTTCCGTTGCATTCCGATGATTTCCATGATTTTGACTATCTTGAGCTATAAGTCGATTCGATTCACTTAAGAGGTCATTTTGGGAACATTACCTGGAGGAACCTCTCAGTATAATAGCTTATTTGAATTGGGAGGAACAACTCTATAAAATGGGATGGCTAGAAGTGACTTTCAGTGGCTAGGGAAGCCACAAGGAGAGATAAGGTGCTTTTTAGAGGTAAAAAGGTTAATTAATTAATTAAAGTGATTTAATTAATTAATTAATTATTAATAAAATGAAAGTCACTTTGGAGGGACAAGAGGAGCCAAAAATTATAAAGGTAAGGCAAGGGCCTCTACTCATTCATTCATGTATGTTTATCTTTTGGATTTCTGGCTTCTAGCTAGAGGGCCCATCTCTTGGGGGGTTTGAGGGTTTTGACTTAACAAACCCTAGAGGGTGATTGAGTGGTGAAATATTCCACCTATCTTGTCCCAATATTGGTCTCAGAGATGAAATACTCTCCCACACCATTCTAGCTCAGTTCTACATCAGTGCAGAAGGGTTCTACACAGCCACAGTCACAGGAAGAGAAGGAGGGCGCACCATTGGGGATTTCCAACAAGGGGGGCACACCATCCTTGGAGAGAGATTCATTGTAGGATATTGACAGGGATTTTGGAGAGTCTATCTCTTGGATTTTCATTGCAGTGCCTTAAACATTAGATCTAGTCCATTCATGAGGAGTTTCAGGTGTTATTTGATTTATTAGATGCATGGGACAAATTGGAGGAGAGGAGCAAACTTCAAAAATTGGTTTCAGTCATTTACTAACTCAGATCTTCACCATTTCGCTTGGAACTTCACCAGGGAGGTAACCAAGCCCCAATCTATCATTTTGGAGAGTTTCATAAGGTTTGGAGGCCTCATTCATCCAAGCCAAATTATTAGGGTTTCAACCATCTAGGGGGGCACACCATTCAGTGGAGGAGTTTCAGATCTATAGGGTTTGAGAGTAGATTTGGAGATTTAGACACATGGGTTGTCCTTACAGTTGCCCGATATATCTTTTGGCATATTTCTTAGGGTGATTGGACACTTTTTGTAGCAGGGCTAAATTGTTTAGGGGCTTCAGCTATCTAGCAGGGCATGGCACCTTCCAGCTTGCGGGTTTAGCATTCTTATGGCCTAGATCTATTGTATTCAGTATTCATTGTATATCCATCCTTTGAAGGAATGTTGGAGTCTTCTATTGGAGCATTTTGTATCATCTCTATTGTCTATCTTCTTAGCCATCTGTTGAGCATTTTAGATCAGCATCTTCATTGTAGAAGGTTTCTCTATTTCATGAATAAAATAATATTTGGGATGTTTTGGCTTGTCTATCATATTGCATATGGTTGAGGTATGTTCCATGGTTGTCTCTTCTCTTTTAAAGCTTCAATACACATATATAACACATCAATAATACCTAAGGACGAAATCAAGAGGCCATTCAACAAGTAAACACATCTAAACAAGTAGGACAACAAAGTGTTTTACAAAATGCCACAACCAGAAATGTTTTAAAAGACACCAAAACCATGATGATCCTGGCATAATGGCTTGGGATCATTACATTGACATATTATGTTTTATCTGTAAAATTATGTATGTCTTGATATTATTTTCTTGCATCGACATTTTTAGGTGGCTATCATCAAAATAAATCCATAAAGAAGATACAAGGTATTGGAAGAGAGAAATTCCCTGACTAATGTGTCAAATGCACTAGTATCTACCTCTAGCATTTTTCAATGCATAAGAACACTACCTCATACACCAAATTGAGGAGATTGAATTATGTGAACCAGTACAAATAAGGTCAATGTGGATGGTGGAGAGGCAATTGAAGTCACTGAAGGATTTTGTTAGCCAAAGAGTACATTCAGAGGGTTTTATGGTTGAGGGATATATGGAATATCAATGCATGGTGCATATTAGTCAATATCTACCTAAATTAGCAGAAAATATGAATGTGCCTCACATTTGGCATCTCGACTGCATCAACAAATTTGAAGGGGAGTTCCTATTGGGGAAAGGTAAAATGAGGACTTTGAAAGGTAATTATTAGATGTTGATGTAGATTTAATATATTACACATTTATTAAATTATTCCTTTATTAACAATAGCTAATTAATGATATTAAATTTTTATGTTATCATATAGTTGCTCGAGAGTGGGATGCATTACATTTATACATTGCAAACAACCTTGATTGGATGGAGCATTGGATAGAATATATTGAAGAACACTTTGGTAGGTTATCATGGGAAGGGTTGAGTAAGATGATTAAAAAAACACATCATCATCGAGATCAATTTCCTGATCTTACATCAAGGGAAGTTGATTTAGCCTTTGGTTTAAAAGATAAACAAGCAAGTTAAACTTTTTACCCACATTTTCCTAGATTTTTCCCAATTTTTCAATGTATTTGGTCTGTTTGATTTTTGAAATATATATTTACTAAGTCCTATATGAGGTTTATTAATTGGAAATGTATTTTTTACTTGTTGTCCATGTTGCAGTTGAAACATCGCAAGGCTATTTGGTGTAATGGTCGTAAATTTCATATCAAAATGTTGGATGATAAGATGAAAACCTCGGATTGTGGGATAACTACAGTGTTTGAGGTCACCAACATTTCCTCTAGAAGTGGCAGAAATCCATAAGAAACTGAGAATAGGTAATATGGAAATTTGGAGGATATAATTGAGTGTGATTTTAATTCCTTTAAAATAGTTTTGTTTGAGGTTAAATGGTACAGGCTACGAATTCATGAATGTGAACCTAAAAGAACTATTATTGAGCATGATAATGGATTTACCATGGTTAATACAACGACATTTGAACTGGGTACAGAGCCTTATGTTCTTCCAAGTCAATGTGAGAAAGTATTTTACTCAGAGGTACCTGGTAAAGCATGTTTTTCATACGTTGTTAGATATGATTGAAGAGGAAGACCAGTAAAGTATAATCATTTAGCCAAGGATGAAGACAATAATGAGGAATAAGATCATGATTATGCAAATCGGGAGCAGGTGGCTCATGTAGTCGATGTGCCAGATGAATAAGTTGAAGAAGTTTATCATCCAAATGTAGGAGACAACGATCTCATTGACAATATCGATAACTATATTAGCGAAAATGACGTTGATGATGATGTTGATAGGAATGAGCCTTTCACCAATATCGATTATGAACCAGATCCTGATATAGATGTTGAGCTGGGTGAATAAGATGATTATTGATATTTAATTGTTGAAAATAAGAGGTATGTGTTTATATCTTTTATATGATCTTTATATGTTTTTATTTTGTATAATATAATATATGATACATTTTCTTTTGAATTTAAAATTAGGTAATATGGGGAAATTGAGAGTGATGTGCAAGGGGGGAGGTGNGGGGGGGGGACATAATTAGAGCTTCCACCTTCACATGATTTCCCCTTTTTAGTATAGAATGAACTATTCTCAAAATCAAGAGGAGCTATGCGCGACTACGCCTAATCATACCAATGATGTAGGTATGTCCATCATCAATTCATCATGTAAACCATAAACCCTAATTTAGTGGAGACATTGATTTTTTCCCAGTGAATGGGTGTGTTGTCGTTGACATGGAATGGGACAACACATGTACCTTGTTAATTTTCTTCCTTCACTTGATGTGGGCCTGGTCATTCCTAGCCTTGAATTGAAAGTTTCCCCTAGTCTTAGTCATCACCCTTCATGACACTTATCACCCAACGACCATTAGATCACAAGGTTGGAGGAATATAGGCATTGGGAGCATGAGGCTTTATAACCCTATAGTAACAAGAGACATTAATTGAACTTTGACTAGATTGAAAGGTGTGTGCAATTGAAAATACTAACAACCTGAAACTAAAAGGGATCAATACAAAGACTATCAATGAGAGGTGATCTAGCTGTGATGTGTAGGAAGAGGCCTAGCACCTTCAAAATGATCATTTCTCCAAATATTTTATACAAATTTTACAAGGAAATTGTACTATGACTAGACACAGACAACATTGACCTGTGAATGGGGCCAACATTGAAATTTTTTCAAACTGTTTCTGAATGCATTGAAATTTGATACGGATAGACTATTTGCATGCCTTAACGATATGACAGGGTTTATGGACTCAAATTTGACTCACACACCAACTTTCTTCCATCATCAATTCATCATGTAAACCATAAACCCTAATTTAGTGGAGTCATCGATTTGTCGACACGTGACCAAGGGGAGTAGTCGAGGGCACATGAGGGCACACGAGGGAACACGTGAGGGCACCAAGAATGGTGAGTAACCTATAAAAATTAGCATTTTAATTCATTACAAGTGAACATTCCAACTTTATTGATTCGTTGTTAATAGCCTATAGTCTATTACAGGTTTTTCCTCATGTACTGCCTCCATCATTGCAACTATTTTCTCCTTGTTTTTCCCTTTTAGTTCACCCTTTATTAAAATAGGTTGTTCAACTTTTGTAAATTGCATGACAAACCCCAAATTAATTTCCCATTGCTCACAACTTTCATATGGTGTAGATCCAGGTACTTTTTACAACCATAGTTGATTATTTTCAATAACTCTCATGTTCTTCCTTACCATTTCAATAGCCCTACTAGTAACCCATTTGTTGTCACAACTTGTGGAAACAACCATTTTTGTAGCACTATACACCATAAACCCATGCCTTTTCCTTGTAGGTATTTTTTGTGGTTTGTCAAACCTAGGTTTGGTCCTTTGTTTATTTTGTTTTGTGATTCTCAATAGTTGTAAGAGTTGAAACCACCTTCTCCCTTTCTTCCCAAACTATTCGAATTGGTGCAAAAGAAATACCAATCCTGAAATCACTTGAAGCAACATTCACATCATTGAGAGTGAAAAGCATATTTATTTTGGATCTAAATTTTCCTTTAACAATTATGTATTAGGTCAATATTTTTGAAGGTTCATCACCAATCATTGAACTCACTATTTTCTTTCCTGACATGCTTCCTCCATGCACAATTATATTATTTTATATGAGGCCTTTGCCTTTTTTAGGCAAGGCAAAGATGCTCCATGGAACCAATATTGACAATGCATGGTCCACCACATTTTTAGAGCATAAAAAACCTCTAAGCACTCAAGTTTCTATATGACTAATTTTGGAAGAAAAAAGAAACCAATAACCGTGCATAATAAATGTGTCTTGAATTTTTTTTCTATAGCCATGGTTTTACTAACAAAATGCATGTCTCTAAATAATGAACTATTAATTTTTTGTTAAAAATTGAATATCCTAGCAACATTGGAAGGAACAAAATGGGCTAGATGCTCATGACTCAATACTTTATTTTTTTAAATTAACTTTGAAAAGGCCCATGATATGGTCAAGTTTCCCTTCATCCTGGTCATGCTTAAGGCTCTTGAATTTGTCCCCTTGTTCCCTAGAGCCATGGAAAATCTTCATAGAAAAAATGGTGTATCTCTCCATCAACATATATAAATAAGAAGAAGTAGGTCTAGTCCATTATATTTGACAAGGATCTATGTTGGAAATTGAAATTTATGTGAGAGGTGATCTGAAATGAGAGGTGATTGAAATGAGAGGTGATGTGGCCATGATTTTACTAACAAAATTCATAAGTCTAAATAATGAACTATTAAGTTTTTGTTAAAAATTGAATATCCTAGCAACATGGGAAGGAACAGAATGGGCTAGATACTCATGACTCAATACTTTATTTTTTTAAATTAGCATTGAAAAGGCCCATGATATGGTCAAGTTTCACTTCATATTGGTCACGCTTAAGGCTATTGAATTTGTCCCCTTGTTCCCTAGAGCCATGGAAAATATTCTTAGAAGCAATGATGCATCTCTCTATCAACATATATAAATAAGAAGAAGTAGGGCTAATCCATTATATTTGACAAGGATCTATGTTGGAAATTTAAATTTATGTGATGGTAATAGAAGCCTTGGTCTACTTGATCTTTCACATTATAGGTTAATGTTTGATTAAATATATCCCTCTCTGTAAACAAGGAATCAAGTAGTTTGTCACTGGGAATTTTGCTAATGATTTATTTCTCACCATTAGAGAGGAATATAAATTATAAATGCAATGGGCTATATTTATATATTTATATCATTTATATCATTTAGAGAGAAATCTATTTATATCATTTTTGGGGAAAGTATGGAGGGTGGTAAGAACTTCACAAAGTAAATTAGAATTTTTGTTGCATGCTGAGGGTCTATATGGAAATCCTTGTAATACACATCCAACCTCGAGGTTTCATGCACCAAATGGATTATTACAGTACTATAATAAAACAAGGTCTCGAACTATCAACGGACTACAAAGTCTCATATTTGGTTTGTCTTTTAATGAACATATATTATGGTGGTCCTCCATTATTTGCATGAAGGAAAAACCTTCATCGAGACAACCTAGTTCTCAACCCTAAGAGGCATTAACATGATTAGAGATGTTTTTGTCTCTGAGACTTGAGATAATATTATGTAATATAGTATTATATATAATATATATAATTTATAAATTATATAAATTATAATATAGAATTTATAAATTATATATATAATATAATATATATATTATATTATATATAACTATAATAAAAAAAAAAAAAAAAAAATGCCAAAAAATAAACAAATAACAAAACATAAGTTTGAAAAAATAAATAAACACATTTCAACTCTTGCGTGAGATAGCTGGAGCTGGAGAATTTCGATGTCAGAGTAGAGAAGGAGGGCATGGAGAGGATAAGGAGGGCATGTGGAGGAGAAGGAGGGGAGGTTAGGGCACGCAGAGGAGGTGAGGGCACACAGAGAAGGAGAGGAGGTGAGGGCACGCAAAGGAGGTTAGGGAATGCAGATGAGGTTAGGGCATGTAGAGGAGAAGGAGAGGAGGGTAGGGCACACAGAGGAGGTAGGTCACACGAAGAGGAGAAGAAGGGGGTCAGGGCAGAGAGGAGGGCACACAGAGGAGGAGAAGGAGAAGATTTTTTAGGGAAGAGAGGAGGGAATGCAAGGAGAAGGAGAAGAAGAAGGAGGTTGAGGAGAAGGAGAAGGAGGTTGAGGGCAGAGAGGAGGGCACGTGGAGGAGGAGAAGGAGGTATACTTGTGTGCGAGGAGAAGGAGAAGGAGGTTTAGGGTAGCAAGGACGAAATGCATGGAGAAGGTCGATATCGAGGGCATGCTAGATAGAGGAGGAGGAGGGAACACCATTTGAAATCTGTGCACAAGGAAAACGAGGTTGAAAATCAATTCAACATGGTATTATTTCTCTTCTTTTAAGTTTTCTAGTATTTTTATCTTGAAACATGCCATGAACATGTTCACATTCTCCATTTTATATTTCAATATTGGGATCATTAGTATCCCATTCATTACTGTAAATTATCAAGGTTTTTCCACACATCTTACAAACCAATACTAAAATAGAGGGAACCCAACACCATCAATGAAGAAAACAAATTAAATAAATGACAATGAGAGAGTTGTGACCGTATTTCAACTAATTTGTCCCTTTAAAAAAACTTCATTGATGTGCAAGGGAGAAATATGTCTTCCATAAAAAACCAAACATCTATCCACCCCACATACATTCAATAAGGTGTGTGGGATAAACACACCCTCAAAATAACAAAAAATTCACAAGAAGATACATAAAACCCTCGTATCATTCTTATAGATTAATGTAAAGGATTTGAGCCAACACCTTAGGCATATGAACCACTACCAAAATAAAGGGCACCCAACACCATTGTTGAGGTAAAAACAATTAACTACAATTCAATTCTATTATTTCAATCCTTAAAGATTATGCTCACCACCCCCACCAATATCTCTTTTGTGTGGAGAATGTTAGGGCCAAAATCCACTCATGCAAATCAGACTTAAAAAACTATAAATGAAGTAAAATTCAATTTTTGGTTTGGCATAGTACTCATGTAGACAAAACCATAAAGGGAAAATATTGCATGATCATGCAGACCCAAAATGATTTATAGCACCCAACTAAATTCTCCCTCAAATTTGAGATTCAAATTCCACCACTTGTCCTTTTGAAGCTTCCATGTTGTGATCATCAATACCACATAGTTCAATATGATTAGTCCACACATCCATTAAGTCAACCTTGATATTGTTAGTGTGGCAGTGTGACACTTTCTAGGATTTTGATATGCACCTATAGTCTCTATTTACTATTCACGTCAATGTTTTATCTTCATCGACTATGCATCTGTTCCATCCTTGTCTCATATTGAATGAACACCATGTAGTGAAATCTTGTGCTTTTATATACATTTCATCCCATTTTTATTCCATGTCTCATCCCTTCAATTCTACATGTTTTTTTCTTGGACCTAAAACATTATAGAATTCAATTTTGGTTCGAAGTTAAGTCACTGGGAAGTCTTGCACAACTAGACAACATAAGAATCTCACTCCACCCATTCTAGTATTGGACCAGAAATATCATAAAACACATGTTAAAACTTTCTGCAACTATATGAATTGTGCATACACAATGACACTAAGATCATTGTATTTTTTGAAATCACAATAATTGCGGCCCAAAGAAAATAAAGTAGTTTCCATACAAACAAGTTTCTTAAGAGAAACATGTTAAAGTATAGCCCCTAAGAGTTATCCAAGTTATCTGCAAGAATGCGATCCTCAATATTATCCTCTTCATGCAAAATGATTTCTTCATGTTCCTCTCAATCTACTATTGGTGCACAATGATGCATGTTCTAGAGTTTTCAGTCCATACCTCAACAAGGAAAAAGTTTATGAGCTACCTCTAAATTTAAAAGTATAGAAAATAGATAATAGAGTCAAGAAACAATAAAAAATAGGAGCTTATTGTGGCTTAGGTAATAGAAGCTTGAAACCATTCTATTTCCTTTATTTTGGATATGGCAGCTAGGGGCATTTATTAGAAATCCTTAAGTAGGTGTGTTTATTATGAATAATTGTTTACCAATTTATCTTATATAAATGGTACTATATGCTCATATATGGTATGAATTGTCCATACAAAAGGATAGTAAGATTTTCGTATTTCTTGACATCAAAATGATCATGGCCCATATAAATTGAAGTAGTTTCCACACAAACAAGCTTCTTAAGAGAAACATCTTGAAGTATATCCCCTAAGAGTTATCCAATTTATCTGCAAGAATGTGATCCTCAATATTATCCTCTTCATCCATATCAATTTCTTCATGTTCCTCTCAATCTATTATTGGTGCACAATGATGCATGTTCTAGAGTTTTTGAACCATAGCTTGACCAAGGAAAATTTTAGGAGCTACCTCTAAATTTAAAAATATAGAAAAAAAATAATAGAATCAAGAAACAAGAAACAAAAGGAGCTTACTATGGCTTAGGTAATAGAGTCATGAAACAATGATCGAGTGATACAAAAGAAGATGAAAGATAGCCTATTGATAAAAATATTTTTTCATTGGGACCACAAAGCTCAATAATTATATCAAACCCTTTTATTGATGTTTCAATTACACAAAACCTTCTATGTTTGATACTTATGCAAAAATAATTATATTKCACTCTTGGACACCAATTTGACTTTATTTTTGTATTTTGACTACAATTGGACATTTTAGAACCAATTCTACTATCATTGGCATGAGAGGAATATTAAAGGAGCTAGAGAACAATGATTAAATAAAACAATTATGAGTGAATGCAAGTAATGTGAAATTATAAAACCATGATGAGAAACTAAGTTCCTAATAAACATGGATTTAGATTTGATGTCCTGAGGAAGATAAAATGAAATAGGACAATATAGTTAGAATGTTAATAAAATAGGATTTATTTTTCTTGCTTGCAGCCTAACGTGTGGTTTCTTTTTTACCACCATGGTTTAGTTGGTTTCATCAACCTTACGAACATGAGGAGCTATAGGAGGTTGGGTTTACACATTAAATTTCCTAACATACAATGGACAATATCTTTTATGTGATATGTAAGAAAGTATTCAAAATATCAATATACAGAAACAAAAAACATATTGTTGTAGAGTACTAGTTAACTATTGTCGAAATTTCTGCTATATGTGCCCTATTATTTTACACATTATGTATTAGTTTTCACATTTCCAATTTGTTGTTTTGAGTTTCTACAAGTTTCCATTTATGCTCATTACATCATATCAAATGTAAGTCAATTCTAGCCCCCTAGCCTCCTCGGGAATTATATAAAATTTCCATGATGCCAATGGGAGGCATCTCTTCTTGCCTGTAGGTTGTTTCCTCCAAATTTCAAATTGCCTATAAGAAGCATATTCAATTTCCTATATCTGATAGTAGAAGGAAAAAAGAAAAAGAACAATAAATGTCTTTCTAGAAAGATAGTGTTAGCTATGGTGGTGATTCTCCTTGCAAGTAGTACATTTTGAGAAAATTGTCGATGAAGGTCATTCTCAAAGTTGTTCAACACCCAATTGCATAAGTATGCTACAAGTAGGTCAATTCTAAAGGGGATTCCTAAACACATTATAATATATCCCATATAAATAACTTCACATTTTTTAACAAGCTAGTTAGGGAATTCATCCTACCAAATAATAAGGGCCTCTTCCTTTTCCTTTCTGACCATTGCACATGTTGTCCTAGTGAAGATATGCAAACATTAAATCATTCCTTCTATGTTTGAGTTCAAGTTTGAGAGCAATGTTGTTTGCAAGATGCACATTAAGAAGTTGTTCTCCATCAAGAATGATAATTCATCTAATCCACCCTTGGAACCACTCTTCAAGATGCAACTATATGCAACTATGCAACTATATGCAAATTTATGCAAAAAATGCAAATTATGCAACTATATGCAACTTATGCAACTATATGCAACTATATAGAAACTATATGCAACTATATGCAGCTATGCAACTATGTGCAAATATATGCAAATATGCAACTTATGCAACTATATGCAACTATATTGCCACAATTGTGTATGCAACTACATGCAAATATGCCACTATATGCAACTATGCAACTATATGCAACTATGCAACATGCAACTTATGCAACTTTATGGAACTTATGCAACTTTATGCAATTATATGCAAGTATGAAACTATATGCAAGTCATGAAACTTTATGCAAATATGAAAATATATGCAAAATATGCAACTTTATGAGAATTCCTCTAATCCACCTTTGGAACCACTCTTCAAGATGCAACTATATGCAACTATATGCAACTTTATGCAAAAAATGCAACTTATGCAACTATATGCAACTTATCCAACTATGAAACTATATGCAACTTTATGCAACAATGCAACTTATACAACTATATTGCAACAATTTTGTATGCAACTATATGCAAATATGCAACTATATGAAACTATGCAACTATGCAACATGCATCTTATGCAACTTATGCAACTTTATGGAACTTATGCAACTTTATGCAACTATATGCAAGTATGCAACTATATGCAAGTTATGCAACTTTATGCAAATATGCAAATATATGCAAAATATGCAACTTTATGAGAATTCCTCTAATCCACCATTGGAACCACTCTTCAAATGCAACTATATGCAACTTTATGCAAAAAAATGAAACTTATGAAACTATATGCAACTATATAGCAACTATATGCAACTATGCAACTATATGCAACTTATCCAACTATGCAACCATGCAACTATATGCAACAATGCAACTATATTGCAACAATTTCGTATGCAAATATATGCAAATATCCAACTATATGCAACTATGAAACTATATGAAACTATGCAACATGCAACTTATGCAACTTTATGGAACTTATGCAACTTTATGCAACTATATGCAACTATGCAACATGCAACTTATGCAACTTTATGGAACTTATGCAACTTTATGCAACTATATGCAAATATGCAACTATATGYAAGTTATGCAACTATATGCAACTTTATGCAACAATGCAACTCATGCAACTATATGAAACTATATTGCAACTAAATGAAACTATATGCAACTATGTAGGTACCACAAACATATATTGGCATGATAACTTATCTTCTTGTTTTAACGAGTGTAGGTACCACCAAATAGGTATCTGTCAGATCTATCTTCCTCGAGTGATGATCAAGATATACTAAGAGAGGTTGAAAGTGAGACGTGTTGTACTAGATCTACCGGTTCTAGATCAACTAGATTTGAAAAGGTAAGGAAAAGGCTTTGTAAATGCATGCAATTTTTTATTACCAATGGAGGGTCATGTAATTATGATGATGAGAGCATAGATGACATTGAGTTTCCCTTGAGTTATAAAGATCTAGTGCAACGATGGGACCTAAGGATCTACCTGAAGTGGACACAGATTTCTTCATCAGTGGGAGGATGTATTGCATTGCTCCTTCGTCCTTACATGGATTAGGGTTATTTTCCATGGATGGAATAAAGGTCAGCTATGGAACTGTAACTGAATTGATGGAGTATGTCAGACCATTATACAAATATAATCATTAGTTGATGTTGGTCCGATATACACGAAGTATGCGTAGATACGAAGTTGCTGCAAATTATATACAACTAGTAGATAACAATCAAAATAAAGGGGCAACTATGTATATTGTTGGAAGGCCAAAAGCTACTGAAAACATTGCGGGATTTATAAATAGTACAAGACTAGTGGCAACAACTAAGAAACCAAATTTCATATTTGAGGGACGGGAAGGAAATCGTATATTTGTATGTCCAACAAAAATAATAGTTCCAGGTGAAGAGTTGTTGATCGATTACAACTTAAATTGAATAGATGGAGGGGGTGCGGCTATGGGGGTAAATATATTACATACCATTCAACTCAACCTTTGATCAATCATTGTTACAATTTATCGCTGCAATATTTCATTTTTTTAATGCATATATTTCATTTTTCATTATTTATTTTTCATAACTCTTGTTGATTAATTTATTGTGTCAACATCTATCCAGGGTGACCGTGAGATATCATAGGCTACATCTTTCCAGGGTGACCTTGCAAAGGCACCCACTGTGCCTCAATAGGTAAATGTTAAATACAGTAACAACTTATGACTACAACAACTAAATTTCAGAAATTTCATTATTTTTTTTCTGATATTACTGCAATATTTAATTTTTTTTAATGTTACAGGAGAATTTCATAACTTTTATTGATTGATTTATTGTGTTAACATCTATCCAGAGTGACCATGGCAGAAAATCACCCGCTACATCTGTCTGGGGTGTCCGTGGAAAGGCACCCACTGTGATTCACCAGGTAAATTTTAAATACAGTAACAACTTATGACTACAACAACTAAATTTATGAAATTTCATTATTTTTTTTTCTGACATTACTCCAATATTTCATTTTTTAAATGTTACAGGTGAATTTCATAACTTTTGTTGATTGATTTATTGTGTCAACTTATGTCTAGGGTGATCGGGTCCAAAAATCACCTACTACATCTGTCTAGGGTGACCGCGGAAAGGAAGTCATTGTGCCTCACCAGATAAATGTTAAATATAGTAACAACTTATCACTACAACAACTAAATTTCTGAAATTCCGTTATTGTTTTTTTGATATTACTGCAAGATTTCATTTTTGTAATGTTACAGGTGAATTTCATAACTTTTGTTTATTGATTTATTGTGTCAACATCTATCCAGGGTGACCGTGTCTGAAAATCACTTGCTACATCTGTCCAGGGTGATCGTGGAAATCCAATCATTGTGCCTCACTAGGTAAATGTTAAATATAGTAACAACTTATGACTACAACAACTAAATTTATCAAATGTTAAAGTTCATCTCATTAATTTTATTCATCAATGTATTGTGGCATGGTCAATGTGGGAAGGCTCCCATTGAGGATATTGATGAGGACGAAATATTTTATTTGAATGACCCAATGACAACTGTAATGAAGGCCTTGAAGAAGGATAACATAGAATATCTAGGTTTTCTTAGCAAAATACCCCTGACACAGGAGGATGGGGCAAGAATTGTAGAGCTACAAAATACAATAACTAATTTTTGGGTAAGTGGGATCTTCAGATATTTTTATCAGCTATGACAATTTCATATCCATTTTTTTGTTTTATATTTTGTATATGATCTGATAAAGTAATTTTTCCGTTTGTAGGAGTTTTTAAACCCTGTGTTTTGGGAACCTGTCAATCCTGCAACTGCTATAGGTAGCACTGATGGTCCAATGCAAAACAAATGTTGTCATAGCAAAGTGAAAGTGAGGAGTTTTGAGCCTCTTGAGGTTCCCCTCAAATCCATTGATGAGAAAAATGATTTTGATCGGCATGACACACCGGGGCATGATGAGTCAGAGTCTGGGACTCTACATGACTCCGGAGATGAACATACTGTAGATGGAGAGGAAACTATTATGCATGGAGAAGACTGAATTAAAAGCACTAGATCACTAGATGTCAGCTTTATGGTGGATGAAGCATGTGTTCTGATCAAGATTCAGAAGATTGCAGGTAATTGTTAATTAATTGATTCATTTTTTTCATGAAATTGAAATGGAAATTTGTTGAGATTATTATAAATTAATGGATAACACGTTTCTGCAGGAAACAATGTTTTCTATAGAAACTTAAATGAAAAATCATTGGATTTTTTTGGCCCCACCATTCACACATGGTGGAATGGCCAAGATAGAAAAAAGAAAGATGATTTAATAGACCACATGGTAAACTTGTTCGACAACACTTTCAACAAGAAAGTGGTTACAAAGTTAGCAGGCGAGAATTTAAATATACCAGGGCCCGATATAGGGAGAACTTGCAATTAGACCTCAAGCACGAGTGCCCTCCCATGGTTCCAGAGAAAGAGTGGAAGGCCTTGATAGAGGATGGAAACGATAACTTCTTTAAAAAACAACAGAGACATCCATAAGATGGTCAAGCAAGGTACAACACATTTCATATTATCAGTGAAATATGATCATTTATGTTTTTCTTTCCTATTTTTTTTTTTGTAAGTAAGTAAAATATATTAATTTCCTCTTAAGAGCTGAGTAGTAGAGCAAAATACAAGATGTTCAGTCGGAAGAAGATGGACTACCCCAACAGAGGGGAAACCAGTCCATGATCCCACAATCATCAAACTGTTCAGTTATTCTATTGTCTAGTGACATCATAAGGTGTATTCTTAAATACGTAACAAAAACTAGAAGGAAATTGATAGTAAAACCATCGGACACCTGCAACTTAACTGATAAGCTAGACATACGGAGAATGAGTGGGCCACTTGGGTTGGATGTCTTCTGTCCAGGGCTCCTCCTCGATGTAAGTGATCCGGTCGGCCCAATTCTTGTCGCCTTCCCCATCAGCCACTGTGTTATCAACTTTGCTGCCTGAAGTTGCGCCCATATCTTTATCCTTCGTCGCGTCTGCAGCTTCTTCCTGTGACACATTCTGTTCCTAGACTGGAGAGTCCTCGTTCTGTCCAGGTATCAGGGAGTCCTGCAAGGAGGAAAGGGTTCTAAGGAAGAGGTCGACCTTAACATTCGTTTCCTGGAGACGGAAGTTGAGGTCTTCCACCCCCTGGGGAATACCAAAGACCAAATCAAACAGTGCCGCTAGACTATCCCAAAGCTGGACTGGAGTGAAAGAGTCCCGGGGGAGAGGTCCTGCCCCTCGAGAGGTCTGAGGGGGGTCAGGCTCGGGATGGGGGGGAGGCACCGGGGGGTAGCCAGGTTGACGAGGGGGTGGAGTAACAGCACGGGGTACCAGCACCCACGAAAGGGAGTGATCATGCATTGTGTGACGTGAGGTAAAAGAGAGGTGGCCAGACTGGCTGCGAGAGGAGGAGCTCAAAGAGGACGAGGCAGAGCGTGAAATGGAGGGACGTCGAGGCTTCCAGGGCGAGCCTCGCCTTGGCCTCCCCCGTAGGTGCGTTATGGTCCAACAAAAACTGGAAACAAAGGTAATACAACGCACGCTGTGGGAACAGAAAAGGGTGGATGAAACAGAGCTAGGATTATGCCGGTGCCATTGCAGAGCTCGCTCTGCTAGCGAGCGGCTGGAACAAACAAGCCACATTATGGTCGACTGCATGCTATGAAACCCAAAAGGAGGAGTAGCTGCATTAATGGGCGCATTAAAACCCATTCACAATGAAATTACGGATCATTTAAACGCTGGGGGGAGGCACAAGCATGTCACGTTCCCCCACGTCCTGTTGCCCGTCACCCGCCTCCAATGACTGCCGCGTAACCCGCACTATCACCCCATCCGGGGGGATGTCCACCATTCTGGCCTTCTGGATGCAATGTTGAAGGATGTGGTGGTTCAGATCATCTTCAGCTTTGCAATGTAGGTCTGAATCCTCCCAGGTAGTACCCAAATTAGCCAAGTCATCTGCCACCTGGTTTGCCTTCCTTCAGATGTGCGTGGGGATAATGATGCGATTGGGGTTGATTAGCCCTGCAATGGTCTGGAGGCCATGGGAGAGTCTCCAGCTGGGGGAGATGTTGTCTCGATTTAGTCCATTTATAAGTCATCGCAGTAGGCTGATGACAAGCTGCGAGTCCCCCTCGACAAAGAGCTTTGTGAAGTTGTATCTTATGGCTAGCTGCAGGCCCTTGATCAGACCCCATAGTTCAGCAACATTATTTGTGGTATGTCCAAGGGAACCTGCTCCTATGGCAAGAATGTGCCCACGATGATCGCGAAAGACTACTCCATAACCAGCAGCTCCAGGATTTCCCTTAGAGGCTCCGTCAAAGTTGAGTTTGACGAAGTCCTCCGGCGGGGAGGACCAGAAAGAGGGGCTAGAGGGAGCGGTGGAGCGAGGTGGGGAGGGGGAAGCGGGGGGAGGGTGCGATAGATTCCAAGAAAGGATGATAGGGAATTCAGAGGAAGGGCAGGAAGAGTCTAAGAAAGACCAGTTCTGAAGGTGTATGGTCTCCGGGATGTTACGACGGCAAAGAAGCCAGCAGTGCTGCCACGAAGAAGAGAGGTTCCTGAAGAGTCTGCGGTTTCTTTCTTTCCAGGTGTTCCAGAGGATGAAGCCTGGAAGGATTTTCCAAATGCAGTTGAGGATAGGTGAGTGGAAGGCTGTATCTCTCCAGTTCGAAAGTGTTTCAAGGAGGCTGTCCCTGTCGCGGTCCGATGTGCGCATAATGGTGGCTGCTTGATCCCAGATTTGACTGGTATAGGGGCAGGTATTAAGGAGGTGGTTTAAAGTTTCTTCAGCCTCCCCATAGAGAATACAAAGAGAAGGGCCCAGAAAACCTCTTTTCCGAAGGTTATCCCAAGTTAAGATACTTGAGTGTGAGATCAACCAAAGAAAAAGGGTGATTTTCGGCCAGTGTTTGAGACTCCAGATTTTTTTCCAAATTTGCGACGCTGGTGGGTGGTTTGACTGCGTCTTAAGTTGATAGGCTTCCTTGGTGTTGAAGGTGCCTTGTGTCCCATAGCCCCAACGTAGGATGTCATCTCCTTCAATCTTGGGGATTTTCCTCTTGGCCAGTTCAGCTTGCAAAGGTGCAAGATTGACATGCTGGTCCAGATTCATGCGTTCCCTATCCACTTGCCAATATCGCCAGTTTGCCTCTATGTGGTCATTTTGCCAGTAGTCCGCTACTTTGGTCAATCCTACTTGCGTCGCTTGAGTGCAGATGTCAGGTGCCCACTCTTCATCACCCAGCGCTGGCCATTGGTGCCATGAATCCTTCCAGAAGAGGGCAGTTTCCCCATTGGCTATCTCCCAGAAAGCATGTTGTGTGATCAACTGCCTATTCTGCTTGGCCATTGTCCATATCAGGGAGCCTTGTTCATCCCCATTCCAATGAATGAGGCGATTCTCTGGAAGGCCCGGAGTGTATTTCTTCCTCCAAAGTTTGGCTCAGAGCTCCTTGGGATGTTTCAGCCACCGCCACCAGATTTTGGCGCTGAGTACTTTATTCATTATGCCGGGATCTCTCAAGACGAGACCTCCTTGATTTTTTGGCTTGCATAGCTTGTCCCAGCCTACAAGTGCTATTTTCTTCTCTTTGGCGAGGCCTTGCCAGAGGAAGTTCCTTTGTATGCTTTTTATGGATGAAAGAATGAATTTTGGGGCCGCTAAAGCGGAGAAGACATAGATCGGGAGGGCTTGGAGGATGGCTTTGAGCAGGATGAGCCGGCTGGGAAGATTGAGAGCTCGGAAGGTCCAGGAGGACAATATTTTGGAGAAGGAAGAGAGGAGAATATCCCAAGAGGAGTTTCTGAGAGCATTGTCAATTAAAGGAATCCCAAGATATTTGGACGGAAGGGAGCTTCGCTTGAAACCAAGGAGATCCGAGATGTGCCGCTGAATCGGAGGGGGAGTGTTGAAAAAGAAGATGAGGGACTTATCCTTATTGCATTCCAGACCCGAGGCTTCCGAGAAGGAATGAAGGATAGACTGGATGGAGACGGCTTCTCGGACAATGGGGCTACCCATTAAAAGAGTGTCATCGACAAACTGGTTGTGCGAAAGAGGGGGAGAGATGCCATGGAGGGGCAGACCGGTCAGAAGATTATTTTCTAGGGCTGCATGGATGGAGTGGCTGAGGCCCTCGGTCATGATTATAAAGAGGAAGGGGGAGAGGGGGTTTCCCTGTCTGATCCCTCTTGTGGGAGAGAAGGGTTTTGAGGGAACTCCATTGATAAGAAGGGAGAAGAAAGCCGAGTATGTAAGATTTATGATCCAGGTTACCCAGTCTTTATCAAAGCCAAAAGCTAGAAGCATGGCCTGCATGAACTCCCAGCTGAGTTTGTCAAAGGCTTTAGAGAGATCTAATTTGAGAAGCATCCCTGGGGTCTTGGTTTTTTGCAGGGAGTGAATGACTTCATGAGCTAAAATTACGTTGTCCATAATTTGTCTGCCTTCGACATATCCGGATTGCTCTGGGGAGATGATTGCTGGTAGTATCGGCTTGAGCCTATGAGCTATCACTTTTGTGAGGAGCTTATAGATGACGTTGCAGAGCGCGATGGGTCTGTACTGCGCTGGCTTGTGCGCGTGTCCTTCTTTAGGGATAAGGGTGACAAAATTTGCATTGAGGGCTTGTAAAATTTGGCCCGTGGCTCTTGAATCTTCTAAGATCTCCCATACCTCAGTGCATATCATCGGCCAACAGTGGTGAAAGAAATCGTTGGTGAAGCCGTCCGGTCCAGGAGCTTTGCATGTGGGAGTGTCCTCAAGCGCCCGGTCCACTTCTTCTATTGAAATAGGACGGAGGAGGGCTGCATTTTGCTCCTCGGTTATGAGGGCTGGCACATGTCTGGTAATTTTTTGGATAGCTTCCCCCCTGTTTTGGATGGGTTCCGTAAGGAGATCCTGGAAGTGCTTGATCAAAGTTTTTTCCAGGTCCTCATGGGAATGTATGACTTCTCCATCTTCTGAAGTTAGATGTGTAATTTTGTTGGAATGCCTTCGCTGAATAGCAGTGCGATGGAAGAACTTTGTATTATGCTCCCCTTCCTTGAGCCAGACGATACGTGACTTTTGTTTCCACAGGATTTCTTCCTGTTTTTTCCTGGCTTCCAATTGCTGATAAACCTTCATTTCTTGCTCTTTCAGAGCGTCCGTGAGGCCTTGATCCCTGATCAATCTCTGGATCTCCCCCATCTGCTGCATCAACTCTTTTTGGGAATCAAAGATACTGCCAAAGGTGTGTTTATTCCAGCTTTTAAGCGTTTGCTTCAAGTTTTTGAGTTTTTGCTGGAATTTAAACATTTTGGATCCATAGGGGATTTCCGCCTGTCTCCACCACTCTTGAATGTTTTTTTGGAATTCGGGGTGATCTAACCAAAATTGTTCGAACCAGAAGGGTTTTTTCCTCGGTGTTGCTGGGACGTCCACCCACAGCTGAATGGGCCAATGGTCTAACCCTGAGAGGTCTAGTATAGTGGAATCCATGGCCACTCCTTCCATAAGAAATGCTTCTGATGTAAGGAATCTATCCAGTTTACAGTTGACCTGGTGTGCTCCTGTCCTTCTGTTTGACCATGTGTATAGGCCATTACCGGGCTACAAATCGATAAGGCTGAGCTCTTCTATGAGATTGTTGAAATCGTTTGCGTCCCGATCCAATCTCCTTGATCCTCCCTTTTTTTCCGTCAGGGTGCGGAGGATATTAAAATCTCCGCCGATGATCCATCTTTCCCTCTGGGTGATGTTGGGTGTGTTGTGAAGGCTATGGAGAAAAGCTTGCTTATCCCCCAGGGTCGTTGGGCCATAGACGCAGGTTAAGTGTCCAGGCCGATTTGAACCAATGAGTCTGTATTCTGTTGTAATGGACCATTTGGTGGCACAGAAGCTGTTCAAAAGCACAATATTGGTGTTCCATAGGATGGCTAGTCCTCCTGCAGTTCCCATGGCATCTACTGAGACTACTCCTCCTTGTTTCCAGCAGTAGGGGAGCATTCTGTCCATATCCTTTGAGGTGCATTTTGTTTCCTGCAATAAAACAACATCTGGTGTTTCTGCTATGATCATTTCCCGTAGCGTTTTTTGTTTGCTACGTCCATTTAGACCTCTTATATTCCACAAGATAATCTTCATGATGATGGATGAGTGGGGAGAGGAGGAAAACTGTCCGAGATCAGGTGAATTTGTCCTGAATTTACCATAAAATTTTCTATTTCTTGGATGAGCTTACTAGTAGATTTCCTCCCTCTTTTCTTTTCTTCTTTCTGAACTTTACTTGGGGTTTTAGATTGATTGGTTTGAACGCCCAGGGCCTTTCTAGTTCGAGCCGAAGACCTCGCTGACGAGTTGAGGAAAACTTTGTGTACTTTTCTCAACTGATCTCTGGGTATGGTGTAGAGATTTTGATGTCGGTAAGCGTGCTCAAGGTGTTCTAGATCCACTCCGGCCAAGTCTTGTTCTTCTAACTCCATTTCTTCATCGCCGTCATCAGTTTCCGGCTGATCTAACTGTTCCTGAGCCAGGCTCGGATGGATGGGGGGGGGTACAGAGTTTTGAGGGGAATGGCCGTTGATCTGGTTCTCGGCTTGGGGTGCACTATGCATCAGAGGGGGATGTGGCTCATTGACTTGGTGGAGGGGCTGCAGGATGGTATCATTTAGGGGATTTTCCGGTTGATCTTGCAATGCAGCGAATTTATTACTGGTGGAGGGGTCTTTACTTACCTGGGAGGGCTGTTTCCTGGTTCCCTGACGCCGTCGGCCTGCCAGTTGCATGAATCCCTCCTTTTCTTTGCTAGTGTCTGGGGCGCCCTCCTTGTGAACCGCATTAAGTGGGCATTCCCGGAATAAATGGTCGTGTTCGTGGCATTTTCTGCAGCGGAAAGGGATATGCTCATAATCAATGGTTTGAGGCCATTCTTCGTCATGATACTCCAGTGTAATGGAACCTGGGAGTGGCTTGGCTATGTTCAGGTACATGCAGATCCTCGCATATGAGGTGTATCTACGCTGCTTGGTGGCTTCAGAGGACTTCACATAGACTCCAATGGTGTTGCCGATACCTGCTAGTACCTCTTCCAACCAAAACTCCTGTGGAAGGGAGTACAGCCTGATCCATACCGACGCATGGGAGAAATCCTCTTTCTCCGTGCTAAATTTTTCTGTCCAAAATCTCAAGAAGAGGCCAGCCGAGTTATAGAAGTAAGGTCCTCCGTCGAAGATCCGATTGCGGTCTTCTGAGTTATGAAGAATAATAGTGAAGAATCCTTTGGACCCCAGCTGTAGGTCATAATGACCCTATGGCTTCCACCAGTACTAGATCCATTTGATCAAATCTCTCTCAGAGGGCCAGAGCCCTAGAAACTTTCCAACCAGAGCATTATCACGCATGTATTGTTTTTGTTCCTCCATGCGTGGTGAGCTTACAATATATTTTGGGGCCTGAGGCGCCTGTGGGATGCATTTACCAGGAGTCCAAGGGGCCATCACTTTCGCTGGTGCCTTCCGCTTGTCTGGATCAATATCCATGTCGCGGTCCTTGAAGGTCCCTTCCTCTAAGAGAGCCACGCGCAGATCAGGAGGTGTCTCGAATGTGGGCCTTTTCATGCCTATTGCAGCATCCTTGCCGTTGATGACTTGGCTGTAAGAGGCGCCGGACGGCGTTCCCTCTTTGTGGTTCAGGGGCCCCTGCGGGGCGGCCATCAGTTGGGCGCAGTTCGGGGCGGCTGGGGATTACATAACCCTAGTTGCAGAGCAATTCCCAATCGCTAGGTACCTATCGCCAAATTTTATTACACAAGTAGGGAGATAGATTGTAAATTTTTCTTTCCTATTTTAAGTAACAATTCTGATATCTAATTTTTTTTAAAAATTCCATATGTAGGCTACCAGACACCTCCAAAGAAACCAAGGCCAGAGTGGAAAAATAAGGACAACATAAACTAGGCCAGGGTGGCTATGGAAAACTAAAATCCCGAATAGTAAGATTTAAATGATTAATTTTGGTTAATATTTATTTAACAGTAGCGAACAGATATATGTTTTTGTTATTGGTATTTTCAATGGTGTTATGCATTGCAGTTAAATATGTTAGACACTACTACCACCGAGGAGGACGTAAATCTTGGTTACAAGAATGGTTTTAAAGGTGTGATTGAATATAGAAAAATCTTGGGCCAAACTCCTATCTCCCCAGCCACGCAGGTAAATCAAATGAATAAGGAAACCATAGTAGCATGCTTGTAAAGTATATTCATATTTTATTATATCACCCTTAACTAAGTATTTATGTTTGTTTTCAAGCAACAATGCTACCACAACAGTGAATCTAGTAGTATTTAGTAGACACCATGTCATATAAGGGTGCACGTGTCCAATTATAGTGGAGAGCAGAGTACCCATTCTAATATATATGCTTCAGAATTAGAAATATTTACTGTGATTGTAGATATTTATTTCCTGACTTATACTTATATATTATATTCTCAAAATTGAAGAGCATGTAGCTCAGGAGGGTGAACTCTGAGAGGAACCAAGTGGAAAAGAAATTAATGCACCAACTGTCACAACTACACATACATGTAAAGAGCAATAATGTAAAGTTAATCAAAATAATGAATTAGTTATTTCAATTATATTTCAACATATCAATATAATCATTTTTGTTGTTGCAGTTCATGAACCTAAATAGATGCCTCAATGCCCTTCTCAGTGACGTACCAAAAGTATGGTACATGAGCGCATTGAAACACAAACAATAGAAGGACATGGCACACAAAATACAATGTCCTTGGATGATTATGATACCCCAATTGCCAATTTTATTAATGTAAAAAAACATAAATCAAAGAAAAATTAGATGTATAAATTCATTACTTGTATTTGGATGTTTATCGATGTTTATATGTTCATATGCTTCAATTTTTATATGTTCATATGTTTTGATGACTATCCTAGTTATGCATGAATGTCTATATGTTTTCTATATTAAGAAAATTATTTGTTGGGTATGGGGAATTGAGAGATATGTGAGGGGGGGGGGGGGGGGGGNAGTAGAGAATAACCTATTCTCGAAACAAAGAGAATATCATTCAGGTATGAGACCACTTGATTTTTTTCTAGAGTATTTTACATAACTAAATGCATGTTTATTTGCTTATATATTATTTACTCATATAAAGAATTTTTCTTTTATGATTCATGCAGGTCTTGGTGATGGAAATGCATCTCATGGAAAACTCTTATCAAGTTATATGGGCTAATGGACCTGGCGAAAGGAAAATGATAAGGTAAGGATTTTGACATGTTTTTTAAAGTAGGATTTATACTATTAAAAGTTCACAATCCTCATGAAAGGATACAATTGCATTTTTGGTAGACAAGCATCAATAGTTTTCACAAAGTATGAATAATAGAATGTGGGAAAAACCTTTTTTTGTATTCTTACATTGACAAATACAACTATAAAAGATTTTTAGTACAAAATCTTAACCACACACACACACACACATATTGTAACATCCCGCTCTGGTGCACTGAGCAAACTTATTCTTTGAGGACAATTGCTCGCAAGTTATCCGGATTATTATGCTATTAAAACATTTGATTTTGATTATGAGGCGTTATGGGTTGATGACATGTTGTTTTACTACATTGACATAGACAAGTTCTATTGACTCGGTTTTACTGAGTGTGCAGGATTTTGGACCTCGAGGATGTAGAGGTATCGATGGAATCCCTTGGACTCCGGATCGATTTGAGGAGTGTACCATTGGGGTTTGATTGTTTTACTATGATATTAGTGCATTCGATTAGATGATATGATATGGATATATTCTGACATGATTCGTTGATGATGTAGGCCAACGATAGCTTGTCGACCAGACTCACATGTGGAGTAAAGGGGTCACGCATGACTACCAAAGATGTTGAGGGAGAGGTGTGGAAAACAACCCTGCCACATCCTACTAACACTCCTGTCATGGCTCGAACTGTAGGTTAACATTTACCTAGTTCCATAGGACCCACAATGCCATGAGGGAAGACTACAAAGGTCGCTCACGATGATTCTAAGGGGCGCACAATAAGGTGGGGGCCTTATTCCTTAGAGGCCCTTAGTCTCCCACAAGTTCACCTGGTAGAGTATTGACTCCAGGGTTTTTTTATGTCTACCAAGTTAGTCAAGAGACAAGCGGCACCCTTGGAGCAAGTGGTGCGTCTTGAAGGGTACATCGTGCAAGAAAAATTGAAAGAGGTGAGTGGCACCCTTGGAGCACGTAGTGCGTCCTGAAGGGAATGTCGCGCAAGGGAAACAAATCAAGGCAAATGGCACCCTTGGAGCACCTAGTGCGTCTTGAAGGGCATGTCACGTTGTTGATGATAAATGAATGAAACTAGATGCCCTTAGGATGAATAACGTGTTAAGAATTTTTAAAAACAAATTTCCTAATAAAATGTCGCCCAGTACGAAAATATAAGGTCTAAGTCTAAATTATGCTAGGGGTAAAATTTTATCTATATTTAAAAAAAAATAAAAAAAAATAACATAAATAATAACTATTCTCTTCATTAAATCTTGTAATAATTAGGGGGTAAGCAATTTAAATGATTCATAAAAATATGTTAGGGTAAAATTTAAAAAAAAGGGAAATAATTGTTTTATTATTTATGATAATTTAAAATTATTAACTAAAAAGGGAAAAAGGGAAAAAGGAAAAAGGGGGTTAATTTCTACAACTCCCAATTTGAGTCCTGAATGAAAAGGGGAAAGAGGGAAATCTAAAATATTTAGGAAACTAGGAAAAGAGGGAAACATAAGAAGAAAAGGAAAACCCAAGGGAAAAAGCAGAAAGTCAAACTTAGTAAGGTATCTATGATTAAGAACTTTCTAATTTAAAACTGAAGTAGCAAATTGATAATGGGGAAAGTCATTAAAACTTGTAAGAGAATTTGGGGACACATAGGAGCGATTCTAGGAGTGACTCTAGGTGGATGAGGGAAATAAGGGAAATTAATTAATTAAAGAAATCAATTTGTGGAGGAATGAAGAGGATGGGTGACACTTGTACGGGGAGGAAATTTTAGGATTTAATTTTTAAAAACTTAATTCAATGAGATTTTAAGAAAGTAAGGGACTTCAAAACTCTATATAATTAAGGGAGGAGAAGGATGAAGGATCTCTTCTTTTTACATAACGTTACACTGCAGAAATAATTACTTGACTAACTTAGCTTGTGGAGTTGGGATACCCAGCTCGGTGAGGAGTGGTAGCTCAACCTTGCGAGGCGAGATGGGAGCTAGCTGAATCTTTGGATAGTGTGTGTGGCCCCTTTGCAGCTTGTGGGGCTAAGGGAGAAGAAGAGTACCCCTAGCATTGGCTGGGAGGTAACGGTGAAGTCCCGTCGGTTGGAAAGTGGGAGTCAGAAGGAGCGTGTGGGATGTCACTTAAAGCGGGAAATCAAGCAATGATACGCTCTCTTCATTTTTGTATGGTAGATTGTTGTAGGATTTATGCTTGGATCTGCATGTTTAATGGAGTAATTAAACTGATTGTCTAGATTGATGACTGAATTCCTTTCATAGCCTAGCTCGATGATTGATTGACTCCCATGGCCTTCATTTCCCTGCATGTCTTGACCTCCTTGTGGTGTTTAATTGTGACCATTGTGGTGGTTTTTCCTTTCATCCCTAGCTCATTAGTCCTCACCTGGGCAGTCGGCCAGGAGCTTGATCTACGGTCGTTGCTTCAGTGTTAATAGACCTATGGATCTCAAAGCTCTACCTTTTTGTGTGAGGATGATGAGAAAAGGATGAACCTATCAATCATCTACCTCTGTTGTTGTCTTTGGATGATTGGATCCTTTCTGTTCTCTTACTGTTGTCTGCAATTTGTATTCGTATTCTGGCAATGGAAAAACGAATTGATTCATGTCTATATTTTGTATTTGTATTCTGGCAATGGAAAAACGAATTCATTCATGTCTTCATTTTTTATTTGTATTCTGGAAATGGAAAAATGAATTGATTCATGTATGCATTTTGTATTGGTCTTCTGGCAATGGAAAAACGATTTGATTCATGTCTGCATTTTGTATTTGTATTCTGGCAATGGAAAAATGAATTGATTCATGTCTGCATTTTGTATTGGTTTTCGGGCAATGGAAAAACGAATTGATTCATGTCTGCATTTGGTATTGGTATCCTGGAAATATAAAAACGTTTTTGCTTTTAAATGTTTCCAGAGATTGCCATTTTAAATGCCCACGTTTTTCTTCCAAATGAGATAGAGATTGTTGTTTAAAATTGCCCACATTTTTTCTTTCAAATAAGATTGAGTTTGTTGTTTTAAATGCCCACGTTTTAACTTCAAATGAGACCAAGATTGTTGTTTTAACTGCCCACGTTTTTTCTTTTAGATGAGACTAAGTTTATTATTTTAAATGCCTAGGTTTTTTCTTTCAAATGAGACTGAGTTTGCTATTTTAAATGCTGACGTTTGTTTTTTCAAATGAGACTGAGTTTGCTATTTTAAATTCCCACGTTTTTTCTTGCAAATGAGACTAAGATTGTCGTTTTAAATGCCCATGTTTTTTCTTTCCAACAATGGACTGATTTTTTGTAGAAATCACCCACAAAATTATCCTTTTAAATCTTAAATTCACTTGCTGGAATGACCACGGTTTTGGTAAATAAAAATTCATTGTGTGCAAGTTGAATTTTCCCACCCTTTTTTTTGCTATTCAATTCATAACTGACTTGCAGTAATGACCATGATTTCTCCTTAAAACTGTGACTGAATTTTCCCTGGAGTGATGGACTGTGTTGATGTTGATTGGATACATTTGCCTTTAATTTTTGAGTTCTTTTCGACTGGGCACGATTGGCCACCATGTGGGCACTGCGTTTTTGCTCATTTTTCCACAACGAATTAAATGGATAACAATTAGTTAAATGCCTTACTATTGCTAGATTCATTGTTATGTAATGGTCATATTAATTGCTAGAACAATTGCTACAACAATGTAAATGGACAACAGATTCACTCTTTGGATTAAATGACAGAACGAGTTAAATGTTAACTAACACCTTAAATGCCTTGCTATTATTGTATTACTTGTTATGACAATAGTCATGCAAACTACCTTGTTAGTGTGTTTTTAATTGTCGTGTTAATGGTCATGTAATTACCTTGTTATTTCTATATTAATTATTAAGTAACCACTATATTAATTTCCTCCATAAATTGCTCTAGCCCTGCTAATAGTTAGTATTTTCCTTCTAATATTATTAGACAAATAATATTGTTAGTTCAGTCAATATAACTAGACTACATGTTGAGATTTAATTGTTCATAATTGTTATAATGATAGAATTATACTTTAAGATTGTAAATGTTGTTATTTAAGTTAATGTCTAGTTGGGTGGAGAATTTGGATTAACATAGACTTGACTAATTAGGTTGTGTTAAAGATTGAAATTTGATTGGTCAGTAAGGAATGGATTGAAAATTTTAGACTCGTTGGATTGAATTTTAATTAAGGATAGAGGGGATTTATAATTATTGTTTTAGAATTGACCACTTAGATATGCAAAATTAATTGTATTAATGTTTATTTAGTGGACACGTTATTGTATAATTGTAACTTGACATGCCCCGTTAGAATGGAACCCTTGTTAAAATTGAATGTAATCATAGACCGGTTAGACTGGGTGATTGGTGGGGGCAGGGATGATGTCATGTGTGATGGCATCACCCTTTTTCTTTTTCCTCTTGTGTCTCGTCAACCTTTGTGTGGGGTAGGTATAGTCTCCTAGTCAGTATTCGGTTCCTAGCTCATCAGAGTTTTCTTGAGTCTTGGTCTCTTTTGTTTTGCACCAAGGTTGTTGACGCATCTATCACATGGGGAACGACATGATTCTTGATGAGGGGATCATGGTGTGCCCTAGGGGATAGCGGAGAACAAGATATTGGCTAGAGTAGGTTCTTTTGTGTGAGTGTTGATGAGTGTGCAAGTTGCTCTTGGCACAAAGGCCGAACGCCTTCAAGCGTTAGGTCCATGCGCCTTGAGGTTCTAGTATTTTTTCATCTAGGTCGTGATGTCGGTATGGGGGTGTTGTCCCTTAAATTGTAGGAATGGTCGTGTTTGTGTCGAAAGGGTAGTCGTCCTCCTTGTTATTTTGCACATGTTTTCCAGTTGTCTTGAGCCGGTGTGTGGTGTCATAGTAACTTGTTGCTGGAATGCATGCTAGCATTCATTGTTAGTGGTTTGATTAAACTATTGTCGTTTTCACCTTCTTACCTCTTAAATCCTAAAAAAAAAATGAAAACAAAAAAAAACAGCTTCACTTGTTGTCATAACGATGGGGTGGTTACATATGGTATCAGAGTGGATTCAATCCGCGACTAGGGATCGCTATGACTTTCGTTTATATGATTTGATTATAATGTTGCTAATTGAGTTGACTTGTATGTGTGCAGGTAATCATGGTTAGAGGACGTCACGGAGGCAGACGACAGGGTGCTAGGGGAGGAGGCACGATGCCTCCAGTAGCATCCATGCCTAAGGGATCTAACCCCTAGGGAGATGAACATGTTATGGGGTAGGAGCAAATAGAAGTTGGTGATGTGGTTGAAATGATGAGATATTTTAAGCACATGTCTGAGGCACTGATAATCAATTTGGATAGAGATGAGGCCAGAGCACTGACACCCCTGGGGATCCACCACGCGCTCTGGTTAGTACTGGTAGCATTCATCGAGAGATCGAGAAGGTCAAATTTCCCAAGTTCTTTAGTGCCCCGGACGATGTACTCGAGGCATGGTTGGAGAATATGATGATGTGCTTTGCACTTCGCGATTATACTTCCAACATGAAGGTCCACATGGCGGTCTTCCAACTGAAAGGAAGCACTCTTCTATGGTGGAAGATTCTCCTACCGCAACTAAACATGGACGTCGAAGACGTGTCATGGGAACTATTTGAGGAACAGTTCTAAGAGAGATACCTATCATAGGAATTATTTGAGCGTCATCTCAATGAGTTCAACACCTTACGATAGGGCGGTTGTATGATGCCTGAGTACGAGGCCCATTTTATGGAGCTTTTTCGTTATGCTTCGCATCTTAACACTGAGAAACTTAAGGTCAATAGGTTCATGTTAGGCCTTAACGGGAACATACATGGAAAGGTTAGGATTTTGATGCCTCAAAACTTACATGATGCCATCCAGAAGGTCCTCATAGCAGAGGATGATCTTATCAGCAGGGGTCAGACCAGGACTCCAGGAGGACCAACAGGGCAAGTGTCACCTGGTGCACAACAAAATCAAACACTATCTAGACATATGTGAGGGTATCATGGCTTCCAGAGGGGATCCACTTTCACTACACCTTAGAAGCTATGCCTCAACAATAGAAACCTTATCAGGGACCACAACATCAGCAGCAATGTCGACTGCAACAACAACAGTTTAGGCTTGTTCAACAAAATAGACAAGGATTCTAGGCCAATGGGTCGTCATCTTCTACTTCGGGTACCAGGACTACTGGGCCGAGGAAGGGGTGTTGGACGTGTGGGGAGCCACACTACCAGCGCGACTGCCCTTTGGAGAGGAATATAGCATCCGTATCAGCTGGACCCACTACCATGGGAGATATGGGCAAGTCCCATCAGATTCATGCAACAATGAATAACCACTAGGCAGAGCATCAATCGACTATGCTCAAAACGACAGGTACTGTCGTTGAACAGACCCTTAGTATTTTGATAGATCTTAGTGCTACCGAGATTTTCATTTCTGGTGCAATGCTAAAAAGGATTAAGGTAAAGGCAGTTGAACAGGATGAGTTTAGCTTCATAGAGATGGCCTTGTGAGCCAAACAAAATATTGGAGGAAAGGTTACGGGATGTATCCTTAACCTGGGAGAGTTTGTCACCAGGGCCAACCTGTACGTAACTATCTTAGGATCTTATGACATCGTGATCGGTATGGACTGGTTGGAATCACATGAGGCGATACTCAACTACAAGACGAAATGGTTGAGCTTGGTCGATGATGAGGGACAGAGACATGTGATTGTAGGCTAGAACTAGGGAGTTTCCATGAGGTTCATCTCTTCCTTGCAGCTTCAGAAGAGCATGCATAAGGGGTGCAAGATTTATTCGATCCTTTCGTTAAACGAGAAGGGAGTAGCGGAAGGTCTAGAACACCTTCTGGTGGTGAGAGAGTTTGCGAACGTATTTACGTAGGAGTTACCTGGGATGTCGCCGGAGAGGGAATTGGATTTCACCATAGACTTAAAATCAGGGACTGAACCGATAGCATGAATGCCTTATCGGATGTCGACTGCAGAGTTACAGGAGTTGAGAATGCAACTAAAGGAATTGTTGGACTTGGGACTGATACGTCCAAGTGTGTCATTGTGGGGTGCACCTATTATTTTCATACGAAAGAAGGATGGGTCATGGAGGCTCTGCATTGACTACCGTCAATTGAACAAGGCCACGATCAAGAATCTATATTCGTTGCCGAGGATTGTTGATCTGTTCGTTCATATTAAGGGTGTGACGATGTTCTCAAAGATCGATCTGCGACCAGGGTACCACCAGTTATGGATTAAGGAAGATGGCGTCCCTAAGACTACCTTTAAGATGAGTTTTGGACATTACGAACATATTGTTTTACCGTTTGGACTGTTAAACACCCCAGGGGTATTTATGAGTTTGATGAATGGGGTGTTCCGTGAGTACTTGGACAAGTTCGTCCAAGTATTCATTGATGATATTTTGATTTACTCTCAGACGACGGTGGAGAATGACGAGCACTTGTGCTTGGTACTACAGTGTCTATGAGAGCACAAATTTTATGGGAAGTTGTCCAAATTCTCATTTTATCAGTCGAAGATTCACTACTTAGGACATGTCATCTCTAGCAAAGGCATCATCGTGGATGCAAAAAAGTTCAAGGCTATTATGGAATGGCCTATGCCAACAAATGTCTCAGAATTTCATAGCTTCATGGGTTTAGAAGGATACTATCAATGACTCATCGAGGGATTTTCGAAGATAGCAAATTCGATCACGAAATTGCAAAAGAAAAACAAGAAGTTTGTTTGGACCGAGAAATGCACGGAAGAATTTTGGAGGCTCAAGGAGTTGTTGACATAATCACCGATACTAAAGGTCCCTTACATGGACACGGACTTCTTGGTATGCACTGACGCATCCAAGGAAGGCTTAGGTGGAGTCTTGATGCAAGATGGACGAGTGATCGCTTACATCTCGAGGAAACTGAGAAGGCATGAGGAGAACTACATGACACAGGATTTGGAGTTGTTAGCCATCATATATGCCTTGAAGGTTTGGAGACACTACCTTGTTGGACAGAAATTTGAACTAAAGATTGACCACTGTGGAATACAACACATCTTTATGCAAAGAAACTTGAACATGCGACAATGGAGTTGGTCGAAATTTCTTAGCGAGTACGACTTCGAGATTACCTACATAAAAGGAACAGTGAACCTAGTGGCAAATGCATTGATTCAAAGACCATGCTTCTTTTCGGTGCTGATTCTTCAGACGAATCTACGTGAAAAGATTTTAACTTTACAGCATGACGATGACTGGTACAAAGAGGTCAAGGGTTTTATCAAACAAAAAAAATGATGGTACCTATATTTGAAGGATTTTCGTTTGATAGAAATGGTTTATTGAGGTTTAAAAATCGAATTTACGTATCGTTGAATGATGAGTTAAAGATAATGATCCTAAGCGAGGCTCATAGAGCCATCTACATGGCTCAATCGGGAGTCACGAAGATGAGGGAAGACCTTAAACCCTTATTCTTCTAGAAGGGATTGAAGGAAGACATAGTCAACTATGTGGCCAGATGTCTAGAATATCATCAGGTAAAGGCTGAACATAGACACCCAACAGGATTAGTACAACCACACGTTATTCTGGAATCGAAATGGGAGGTTATTTTGATGGATTTTATTGTTGAATTTCCACTGATGACAAGGAGACATGACTCAATTTTCATATTAGTAGACACTCTGATGAAGAGTGCTCACTTTATTTCTGTGTGTATGACGTATCAGGCACCTGACGTAGCTAGAGTTTTCATCAGTGAGATTGTGAGGCTGCATGGCATGCCTAAGAGGATTATATCTGATTGAGGATCGGTGTTTACTGGATGATTTTGGACGAGTTTCCAAGAGGCCTTGCGAACCCAAATTAACTTTAGTACTGCATATCACCCGGAGACTGAAGGGCAGATCGAACAAATGAACCAAAACTTGGAGGACATGTTGCGCATGTACGTGATGGAACAATAAAAGCATTGGAAAGAATTCTTACCACTAGTGGAATTCACTTATAACAACAGTTACCAAATCACCATTAAGATGGTGCCTTTCAAGTTTCTTTACAGATGATCATGTCAGACACCTTTGAGTTGGGATTGGCTTGAGGATAGGGTCTTGGTGGGACCAAAAACGATCAAAGAAATGCTAGAGAAAATTCAAATGATAAGACAAAGGATTAAACAAACGCAGGATCGACAGAAGAGTTATGTTGATGCGCACTGTGTCGACTGTAGTTACGAGGTTGTTGATCGAGTATTCTTATGGGTTAAACCACATAGGAGTTCGATCAAGTTTGTAAAGGGAGCTAAAATATCTCCTAGGTTCATGGGACCTTTCAATATTTTGGAGAGAAAGGGGCCGTTGGCTTATCGACTAGCCTTGCCTGATTCTTTGAGGCGTATGAACGATGTTTTTCATGTATCTATTTTGAGACATTATATTAGTGATCCTATAGATTTTATTGGCATGAGTTCCTTGCAGGTACTGGATGAGGGGGCACTCATGGCTGAGCCGATCCACATCTTGGATCATTGCATTAGACAACTACGACGTCAAACAGTAGATCAGGTTAAGGTCCAGTGGGACAACTATAGTCTGCACTTGGCGACCTGGGAGGATGCATATGATATGCGCCAGCAGTTTCCATTTTTGTTTGATAGATATAATTATGATACTGTGATACACATTATTTCGGCACTTATACTGTGAAACTTTGGGATGAAATTTAGACCAAGAGGGGGTGTATGTAACATCTTTCTCTAGCGCACTGAGCTAACTTATTCTTTGAGGACATGTAATGAACCTCAAAAATCACCAAAAAAAACAAATTATTCCCTTAGCATAAACCAATTTCGTTTTAATCTTATAATGCGAAAAAAAACAGAAATGATTCAATTATGATTCTAAGGGTATTATTACACCCATCTAATCTACTTCGAATAGAAGCTTATGTGGGTAAAAAGAAAAAGTCCCTCCATGATTTTGTTCCTTCCCTTATTCCCTGCACCCTTCCAACATACTCAAAGTAAGAGGGCAATATGAACTTAGCTCGAAGGAGCCTCTATTGTTCAGAGAGAGAAAAGGATATCACCCTGAAGTGTTTAGAGTGAGGTTGAGAGAAACATTGTCTCGCAGGGGTCGAGATCTAGTGGAAAAACACCAAATCTTCCTAGCCATATATCTTTAGGAGAACGAATGGTGATAAAAATGTCGAGAAAAGGACTGAAATCCAATGGATCGTAAGATCCCATAGATCTGTGCGGAAGTTAAGGATGATCTATCAAAACTCAAGAGGGTAGCGATCATATGTCATTAGAGGAACAGATGTTGGAAAATTCATCGGGAAAGTACTGAAATCTCGTGAACCGTCGTATCATAAAGTTCTACGTTGATGTTAAGGATGATCCTTCCCAAGCTTAGGAGGGTAGCAACCGTTGGATGAGGAACCTCCGAAATGAAAAAGGAACAGGTGGGACCCACATTTCAAGTTTTTTGGGGTTTCACACTTCATGAGTTTCAATACTCAAACATCAACTCACAGCAACTTGCGAAAAGAGAAAAGGGACGAGTGGGACCCGCCTTTCAGGGTTTTGGGGTTCGGAGTTTCATGAATTCAAAGCCTAATCTCTACACCCCAGAACTCCTGAAATTGAAAAAAGTGAAAAAAAGGAAAGGTGGGACCCCCTTTGGGATTTCAAGATTTGAAATCCTGTGACTTCAAATGCCAAGCCTTTACACACCAGAACTTATGAAATCGCGAAAAGTGAAAAGGAGGAAAGGTGGGACCCGTAATTTCGGGATTTCAAAACTCGAGTTTTAGAGTTTCAAATGTCAACAACTGTGCAATACATTTCTCGAGGTTCCGAAAAGGTAAAGTGGGACCTGCTACTTTGGGATTTCAGAACTCGGGGTTTTGGGGTTTCAAATGTCAACAACTGTGCAAGACATTTCCTGAGGTTCTGAAAAGGTAAAGTGGGACCCGCTACTTTGGGATTTCGGAACTCGGAGTTTCGGGGTTTCAAATGTCAACAACCACACAAGACATTTCCTGAAGTTATGAAAAGGTAAAGTGGGGCCCGCTACTTTGGGATTTCACGATTTACGAACACATGGTGCATAAACACAAAAGAAAAAGAAAAACCGAAAAGTGAAAAGTGGAAGCTTCGGGGTTTCGAAATTTGGAACTTCATGAGTTCATAATCCATAGATCAATATGCACGAACCTCCGAAAGGCGAAAGGGAAGTTGGACTAGGTGTTCCTGTCAAAAATTTAAGGAAATAAAAACAAACGCAAAGGGAGAGAGAGCTCCTACTGTAACTCTTCACACTAGTTTCATCACTCCTTGGTCTTTAACCTTTGCGGGTATTCTCAAACTTCATTTTTTTGGGAGAAAATCTTATTTTTGTTTCTGGGAGACTGAGGGTGTAGAAGGATACGATATACCTTTACTTCACAAAATTTTGAACGCCTAAGGACTTAGGAAATTTACACACACAGAGGGACACAAAGGAGAAAATTCTTTGTATAGGGTAAATTCTATAATATCCACTCAGAGCCTCTTTTAAATAAATGCATTAAATGTCAACAGTACTAGATCTGTGCGTCTATGAAAATACATAGTTAAGAATATCATTCCATCAGAGTTTGGTAATTATAATTTGATATTCTGAGGGATCTGAGTTTGGTTTTCTGGGGGTTTAACTACCGAGAGGACCTGCCCTATTGACGTTAAGCTCCTCCTTTCCTTACTTAGTTATATGAATATAAATTACAGGTGCATCCATCCAACATTTTACTCATAGGAGGAACAATTTTCCAAAGTTTGGATGTTTATTCTGAACTTCACGATGACAGACAGAGTAAAACTACAAACGGACTTCATCTTCCATTACCAGTAACTCTACTTCGATAGATAGATATGAACATTCCAGCAGAAGAATTACAACTATCTATATATATATATATATATATACGGATTTCCTTCCCATAAATTTCTCATAACAAACATAAACAAAGAAGAGGAATCATTGCAGTTCCATTTTTTAATCAAATACAATGCATCAAATATCAAATCATTCAACAGAGAATGGAAACTATTCTAGTTCAGATTTACAGGATACATGACATCGGATGGAAATATAGCCATTCATAATAAAAAGGGATAGATCAACATATCTGAATCCAATCCACGAGAAGATAAAGGGAATGACCACGTTCCTCCCAACCATAGAACAGAGCAGCCAAATCTACTTGCCCGATTCACCCCCTAGCCTAACCATGAATCCATGAGGGAGAACTTGGAAACTCCTCCTCAACAGTGTCCTTCAATTCCAACAATTCTCCTCTTGCCTCACACTTACTCAATAGTGTTCATAACAACAAGACAATTATGTCTCAGCAAGCCCCTCTTGCCTCACACTCAATTTGCAGTGTTCATAACAACAAGAGAGCTCAGGAATCCTTTCCCTGCATATTGGCAACATCCTGCGTCCTCACATATGCTATTTATCCATTTTTTCCTAGGTCTTTTCCCTCCTTTGGGGATTTTCATATCTTTTCTTAATCCCTAATTTTCAAGGGCTTCTAATGGCCAAATCTATGATTTTCCACTTGTAATCATCAGCCTAGGGGCAGTTCCAACTTGTTCTCCACTCATGGAGTCATGGTCAACTGATTTTAACATGGCTATTCCATTTGTCCTCTTGCAGTTAATATAATTATTTTGTTGTGATACAAGTGTCGAAGTCAAATAGTTAGTTGGGTCCAAAAATATCTCTTCCCAACAATCACAATAATTAAATACAATTATTAAATTTAAAATTTGGAATTGCCATAAATGGCAAAAATTTTCTAGATTCGAATTTGCCAAAAACAGAAATAAATTTCCAACACATAAAATATTTATTTTTGGGGGATGTCACATCCTTTCCCCCTTTAGTAAAACACTGTCCTCAGTGTTCATTCCTTTCCTAGAAGAGGATTGGATGAGATTTATGCAAATCTCCCTCCAATTCCCAAGTGGCCTCGTCATGACTAAAGTGCTTCCATTGGACCTTTACCTGAGCGATGGCTCTGTTCCGAAGTGTTACTTCTCTCCAGTCCAAAATGCGCAGGGGTTCCACTTGGAACTCACCCTCAAGTTCCACCTGCACCAATTTCCAATCAATCATATGAGTAGGGTCATGAATATACCTTTTTAACATAGAAACATGAAATACATTATGAATTCTTAGATTAGCTGGAACTGCAAGCTGATATGCTACGAGTCCAATTCGAGTTAGTATCTCGAAGGGCCCACAAAACCTGGGTTCCATCTTGGCATAGTTCCCCAACTTCAGCAAGATTTTTTGGGCTTTGACCTTCAAATAAACATGGTCTCCGACTTGAAATTCCAAGTGTCTTCTTTTCTGATCCGCATAGCTCTTTTGTTTGTCCTGTGCTTCTTTCAAGTTTTGTTGTACTTTTTTTTACCATATTCTCCATTTCTTGGAGCATCTCTGGTCCAACCATGAGTCTGTCAGCCGGGTTATCCCATCTAATCGGCGTTGTACACTTTTTTCCATAAAGTATTTCGAAAGGGCTCAACTTAGCCGAAGTTTGGTACCCATTGTTATATGCAAATTCCACCAAGTGTAGGTAGTCTTCCCACTTGTTCGGTTTTGTTCTTACATACATGCAGAGCATATCTTTTATGATTTGGTTTGTCCTTCCAGTCTGTCCATCTGTTTGTGGATGATAACTTGTGCTGAAATTCAAATTAGTATTTAGCCCTGCAAACAATTCCTTCCAAAAAGCGCATGTGAATTTTACCGCTCTATCTGAAATCACCATTTTAGGAATACCATGCAGTCTAAAAATTTCTTTCATGAATATTTCAAAAATGTTAATAGCTTTAAAAGCAGACTTTACAGGAATAAAGTGTGCAGACTTACTGATTTTATCAATTACAACCATCATAGAATCATTTTGTTTCTTAGTTTTAGGCAAACTTGTGATAAAGTCCAATGAGATGGTCTCCCATTTCCATTCTGGTACTGGTAATGGCTGTAATAGGCCAGTTGGATACTGGTGTTCAACCTTAACCTGCTGGAAATCTTAGCACCTAGCCAAGTATTCTGTTGTTTCTCCCTTCATATTAGGCCAGTAAAATAGTTTTCTAAGTATTGTTATTGTTTTCTGGTAACCTAGATGGCCAGAGTATGGTTTCTTATGCAATTTGTCTAAAATAGTTAATTTTAGCTCTGCTGAATCTGGTACGTAAAGTCTATTTTTAAATCTTAATAGTCCCTCCTTGTCGATACATATATCCGGTTTATCTGAGTTTGTAACACTATTTTTCAATTTCGCCATCATCTTAGTGCAATTTTCATCATTAACACCTGTCGTTCTTATGATTTGTTCCAGATCACTTTCCGCTCTGCTGATATTTATCTCAAATAACCCATGGATTCTATGGCTTAAAGCATCTGCTACTTTATTTTCCTTACCCTTGATATGTCTAACTTTGAAGTCAAATTCATTCAAGAAGGCTAGCCACCTTGCTTGTCTCACATTAAGGTCTGGTTGATTAAACAGATATTTCACTCCGCTATTATCTGTCAATAGTAAGAATTTTCTGCCCATGATATAGTGCCACCACATTTTTAAGGCATGTATTACTGCTGCCAATTATAAGTCATGAGTGACATAATTTTTCTCGTGTTCCTTTAATTTCCTGGATTCATAACAAATCACTTTGCCTTCCAAAGTTAGAACACCACCTGGCCCCTCTTTACTTGCATCAACGCATACTATGAAGTCTTTATTTGGGTCTTCTACCTTCAAGATGGGCGCTGATGTCAATAATTCTTTTAGCTTGTTAAAACTGTCTTGACACTTTTGCGACCAGTTAAACTTGGTCCCTTTCTTTTGTAATGACGTGATAGGGTAGGCTATCTTGGAGAACCCTTCTATAAATATGCAATAATATCCAGTGATTCCCATGAATGACYAGATATCTTCCACATCCTTAGGTACTGGCCATTCCATAATGGCTTTTATCTTTTCTGGGTCCACGATAATACCTTCCGAGGAAATGACATGTCCTAAATATTGTATTTCTTTTTGATAGAAATCACACTTGTCGAATTTTGCATATAGTTTGTGTTTTCTTAGTGTTTGCAGAACTATTCGTAAGTGTTCATCATGTTCCTCCTCCATTTTAGAATAGACCAAAATATCGTCGATAAATAATACCACGAACTTGTCTAAGTACATGCTAAAAATGTTGTTCATCAAGCACATAAACGTGGCTGGTGCATTAGTGAGTCCGAAAGGTATGAATACAAACTCGTAGTGTCTGTATCTTGTTCAAAAAGTTGTTTTGTTTATGTCCTAGTCCTTTATCCTAACTTGATGATATCTAGATCGTAAATCCAATTTTGAGAAGATCTTGGCCCCACCAACTTGATCGAATAGATCATTTATTCGTGGTAAGGGGTATTTTTTCTTAATAGTCACTTTGTTTAGTTGTCTATAATCGATACATAGTCTTAGAGTACCGTATTTATTTTTCACAAAGAGGATTGGTGCTCCCCATGGTGAGACACTTGGTCTGATATACTCTTTATCCAACAATTCCTGTAATTGTATTTTTAATTTTGTCAGTTCTGGTAGACTCATTCAATAGGGTGCTTTTGAGATAGGGGTTGATCCGAGTAGTAAGTCTATGGATAAATCTATTTCTCTCCTAGGAGGCAATTCTAGTATCTCATCAACATACATGTCTCTAAGTTCACGTAGGACAACAAATTCTTCTGACTTGGGCTTATCTTCTTTTTCTAATAGATTCGTTACTTGGATGGTGTAAACTTGACATCCCTTTCTAATACATTTCTTGAATTGCATCGCTGAAACTTGTCTGACTGACACAAGTTTTGGTATGCCTTAGGTTGTTCTAACAATGCCAAAATTATCTTTATAGCTAAGTATATTTGTATAAAAATCTAGTACTGCTTTGTGTTGTTCCAACCAGTCCATCCCAATAATCATATCATAAGACCCTAGTGGTAGGATGTTTAGATTGGTCCTTATATTTTGACCATCTAAACTGAACTCAAGATCAAAAATAAAGTTAACTACTTTTATTTTAGTCCCTATTTATAGTTGTACAAGCCAAGGTTTTTCATGCTTTTGTTTCTTAAGTTTATTCTACTCTACTACATCGAGAGTAATATAACTTAACGTAGCTCCAGGGTCAATTAAAATAGAAATTCGAGTGTCAGGGATTTTACCTTCAATCTCTACCACTGAGGACTGGCGGTCAGCTGGTCGACCATCTATGGTTGCATTTATCTGATGCAGACTTATGCCCATGTCACCCACTGTCGAGGCTTCCTGCAAATTGTGAACAACATTTCTATTTGCTGCAATTAAACATGGAAAATTCCTCCTTAGATGAGGTTCTCCACACTCCCAACACTTTAATGGATCGTGGGAGTTGTCCCCAAACTTCTTCATTCCAAGGTTTACTGGTTTACTACTACCTTGCGTATTCAGATGATTGGAGTGAAAATCCTTCCTTGGGAAACCCTTTGCTGCATTATGATAAGGAGTTGGTTGGTATCTCTTCTTCCACTGGTTTATTCCATCTTTCTTCTTATCCTTCCAGGTCTTGGGAAACTCTACCTACTATTTATAATGGTCATAGCACATTCGTGCCTTCTTGGATGACTCACTCAAGGATTTGGGGTTGTCAAACTCAATTATGTCTCTGTAGGACTGTGGTAAACAACTTAAGAATCGTTGGATTTTTACCTTGTCCTCCCGGATGTATGGCACGAACCTTAGTAGTTCCAGAAATTTATTTATAAGGTCATCCATCATCATTTTTCCGAGTCATAATTCATAAAATTATTTTATCTTACTTTGATAATAGCTCTTAGAAAGGTATTGTTTCTTAAAATAATTCTTGAAGTCGGACCATTCCAATTGTTTCTCCTTTAGGCCCTTGGCCAATTTCAGGTCCTACCACCAAACGCTGGCCTTTCCCTTCAGATTGTAGATGCCCATTTTGACCTTCATGTTGCTAGAATAGTTGTAGATTTGGAAGTGTCTTTTGATGTCCAAAAACCATTCCTCAGCTTCTTCTCTTGTCCTGGACTCTCCATCAAAAGTAGCTGGTTTAATCTTTTTAAATTCTCCTTCAAGGTGGTCTGTTTGTTTTCTTTTCTTGTCTAGTATGGTTTTGTCTTCAGCTAAAGGTGTTCCTTCAGATCAACTGTCTCCTTTTTCTGTTTTCGCACCAGAATTCTTAGAGGCCCTTTTGTTGACCTCTTCCTTATGGTTATCATCTTTTAGGATTTTCTTGGTTACTATACTATGCAGCAAGACATAATTTATCTCTTGTTGTTCCTGTTGTGCCTTCTTTAATTTTTCATTGTCGACCTTGAAAACTTGTAGTTCAACTATAAGGTTTCTCATTGTTTCCAACACCTCCGTGGGTGAGCTACCATCATTGTTTTGTCTCAGATCTCCATGAGGTCCTTGTTGCGGATTCTCTTCCATCCTGATTTATGCACCTTCTTGAGCTGCCATTATTTAACACAAAACAAAAAAGCTTTCTGTTTGCAATTCACAAGGTTTGTTAGTTTTCTCATAGATCAGAATATATATACTAAGCAATTAATGTGGCCCTATTCAGGTCCACTGTTGTAACTTTTTCTCTGATACCATATGTAATGAACCTCAAAAATCACCAAAAAAAAAAAAATTATTCCCATGGCATAAATCAATCTCGTTTTAAGCTTATAATGTAAAAAAAAATAGGAATGATTCAATTCTGACCATAAGGGTATTATTACACCCATCTAGTCTACTTCGAACAGAAGCTTCTATGGGTAAAAAGAAAAAGTCCCTCCATGATTTTGTTCCTTCCCTTATTCCCTGCACCCTTCCAGCATACTCAAAGTAAGAGGGCGATACGAACTTAGCTCGAAGGAGCCTCTGTTGTTCAGAGAGAGAAAAGGATATCACCCTGAAGTGTTCAGAGCGAGGCTGAGAGAAACATTGTCTCATAGGGGTTGAGATCTAGTGGAAAAATTCCAAATCTTCCTCGCCATATATCTTTAGGAGAAAAAATGGTGATAAAAATGTCGGKAAAAGGACCGAAATCCAGTGGATCGTTAGATCCCATAGATCTGTGCAGAAGTTAAGGATGATCTATCAAAACTCAGGAGGGTAATGATCAGATGTCTTTAGAGGAACAGACGGTGGAAAATTCATCGGGAAAGTACCGAAATCCCATGAACCGTCGGATCATAAAGTTATACGTTGATGTTAAGGATGATCCTTCCAAAGCTTTGGAGGGTAGAAACTGTTGGATGAGGAACCTTGGAAATGAGAAAGGAATAGGTGGGACCTGCATTTCAAGGTTTTCAGGGTTTCAAACTTCTCAAGTTTCAATACTCGAACATCAACTCACAACAACTTGTGAAAATAGAAAAGGGACAAGTGGGACCCGCCTTTCGTGGTTTCGGGGTTCAGAGTTTCGTGAATTCAAAGCCTAACCTCTACACCCCAGAACTCCTGAAATCGCAAAAGGTGAAAAAAAGGAAAGGTGGGACCCCCTTCGGGATTTCGAGATTTAGAATCCTGTGACTTCAAATGCCAAGCCTTTACACACCAGAACTTCCGAAATCATGAAAAGTAAAAAAGAGGAAAGGCGGGACCTGTAATGTTGGGATTTTGAAACTCGGGGTTTTGGGGCTTCAAGTGTCAACAGCTGCGCAAGACATTTCCCGAGGTTCCGAAAAGGTAAAGTGGGACCCACTACTTCGGGATTTCGGAACTCTAGGTTTCGGGGTTTCAAATGTCAACAACCGCGCAAGACATTTCCCGAGGTTTTGAAAAGGTAAAGTGGGACCCACTACTTCGAGATTTCAGAACTCATGGTTTCGGGGTTTCAATTGTCAAAAACCATGCAAGACATTTCTCGAGGTTTTGAAAAGGTAAAGTGGGACCCGCTACTTTGGGATTTCGAGATTTATGAACACATGGTGCATAAACACAAAAGAAAAAGAAAAACCAAAAAGAGAAAAGTGGAAGCTTCGGGGTTTCGGGATTCGGAACTTCGTGAGTTCAGAATCCATACATCAATATGCATGAACCTTCGAAAGGAGAAAGGGAATTTGGACTAAGTGTTCCTATCAAAAAGTTAAGGAAATAAAAACAAACGCAAAGAGAGAGAGAGCTCCTACTGTAACTCTTCACACTAATTTCATCACTCCTTGGTCTTTAACCTTTGTGGGTATTCTCAAACTTCGTTTTTTTGGGAGAAAATATTACTTTTGTTTCTAGGGGACTGAGGGTGTAGAAGGATAAAATATACCTTTACTTCAAATAATTCTAAATGCCTAAGGACTTAGGAAATTTACACGCACAAAGGGATACAAAGGATAAAATTCTATGTATAGGGTAAATTCTATAATATCCACTCAGAGCCTCTTTTAAATCAATGCATTAAATGTCAACATTACTAGATGTGTGTGTCTATGAAAATACATAGTTAATAATATCATTCCATCAGAGTTTAGTAATTATAATTTGATGTTCTGAGGGATCGGAGTTTGGTTTTCGGGTGGTTTAACTACCGAGAGGACCTGCCTATTGACGTTAAGCTCCTCCTTTCCTTAAGTACTTATAGGAATATAAACTACAGGTGCATCCATCCAACATTTTATTCACACGAGGAACAATTTTCCAAAGTTTGGATGTTTATTACAAACTTCATGAAAACAGACAGAGTAAAACTACAAACGGACTTCATCTTCCATTACCAATAACTCTACTTCGACAGATAGATATGAACATTCCAGCAGATGAATTACAACTATATATATATGGATTTTCTTCCCATAAATTTCTCATAATGAACATAAACAAAGAAGATGAATCGTTACAGTTCTGTTTTTTAATCAAATACAATGCATCAGATATCAAATCATTCAACAGAGAATGAAAACTATTCTAGTTTAGATTTACAGGATACATGACATCGGATGAAAATATAGCCATTCATAATAAAAATGGATGGATCAACATATCTGAATCCAATCTGTGGGAAGACAAAGTGAACAACCACATTCCTCCCAACCGTGGAACAGGGTAGGCAAATCCACTTGCCCGATTCACCCCCTAGCCTGACCATGCATCCATGAGGGCGAACTTCGAAACTCCTCCTCAACAGTGTCCTTCAATTCCAACAGTTCTCCTCTTGCCTCACACTTACTCAATAGTGTTCATAACAACAAGACAATCCTGTTTCAGCAAGCCCCTCTTGCCTCACACTCAATCCGCAGTGTTCATAACAACAAGAGAGATGAGGAATACTTTCCCTGCATACTTGGCAGCATCCTGCCTCCTCGCATATGCTATTTATCCATTTTTGCCCAGGTCTTTTCCCTCCTTTTGGGGATTTTTGTAGCTTTTCTTAATCCTTGATTTTCAGGGGCTGCCAGTGGCCAAATATCTGATTTTCCACTTGTAATCATCATCCCAGGGGTAGTTCCAACTTGTTCCCCACTCATGGAGTCATGGTCAGTTGATTTTAACATGGCTGTTCCATTTGTCCTCCTGCAGTTAATATAGTTATTCTGTTGTGATACAAGTGTCATATTCAAATAGTTAGTTGGGTCCAAACAGATCTCTACCCAACAGTCACAATAATTAATTACAATTATTAAATTCGAAATTCAAAATTGCCATAAATGGAAAAAAAAATTCCAGATTTGAATTTGCAAAAAACGGAAATAAATTTCCATCACATAAATTTTTTTATTTTGGGGGGATGTCACAAGACACTTGCTCGCAAATGATCTAGATTATTATGCTATTAAAACATTTGATTTTGATTATGAGGTGTTATGGGTTGATGACATGTTGTTTTACTACTCCGACATAGACAGGTGCTATTGACTCAGTTTTACTGAGTGTGTAGGATTTTGGACCTTGACAATGCAGAGGAATTGATGGAACCCCTTGGACTCTGTATCGAGTCGGGGAATGTACCATTGTGGTTTGATTGTTTTACTATGATATTAGTGCATCTAATTAGATGATATTATATGGATATATTCTGACATGATTCATTGATGATGCAGGCTGATGATAGCTTGTCGAACAAACTCACATGTGGAGTAAAGAGGTAATGCACGACTACCAGAGATGTTGAGGGAGAGGTGTGGACAACAGCCCTACCACAACCTACTAGCACTCCCGTTGTGGCTCAAACTATAAGTTAACATTTACCTAGTTCAAGAGGACCCACAATGATGTGAGGGAGGATTGCGACAGTCGCTCACGATGATTCTAAGGGGCCTGAAATAAGGTGGGGACCTTATTCCTTAGAGGCCCTTAGTCTCCCACAAGTTCACCTGACAGATTATTAATTCCAATGGTTTTTGATGTCTACCAAGTCAGTAAAGAGGTGAGTGGCACCCTTGGAGCACATGCTGCATCCTGAAGGGCACGTCGCACAAGAAAAATGGAAAGAGGCGAGTGGCACCCTTGGAGCACGTAGTGTGTCCTGAAGGGCACGTTGCGCAAGGGAAACAAATTAAGGCGAGTGGCACCCTTGGAGAACCTAGTGCGTCCTGAAGGGCATGCCGCATTTTTGATGATAAATGAATGAACCTAGATGGCCTTAGGACGAATAACGTGTTAAGAATTTTTAAAAACAAATTCCCTGATAAAATGTTGCACAGTACAAAAATTTAAGGTCTAAATCTAAATTATGCTAGTGGTAAAATTTTATCTATCTTAAAAAAAAACACATAAATAATAATTATACTCTTCGTTAAATCTTGTAATAATAAGTGGGTAAGAAATTTAAATGATTCATGAAAATCTGTTAGGGTAAAATTTTTAAAAAAAAGGGAAATAATTGTTTTATTATTTATGATAATTTAAAATTATTAACTAAAAAGGGAAAAAAGAAAAAGGGGGTTAATTTCTACACCTGCCAATTTGAGTCCTAAATGAAAAGGGGAAAGAGGGAAATCTAAAATGTTTAGGAAACTAGGAAAAGAGGGAAACATAATAAGAAAAGGGAAACCCAAGGGAAAAAGAAGAAAGTCAAACTTAGTAAGGTATCTACCATTAAGAACTTTCTAATTTAAAACTGAACTAGCAAATTGATAATGGGGAAAGTCATTAAAACCTGTAAGAGAATTCGGGGAAACCTAGGAGCGATTCTAGGAGTGACTCTAGGTGGGTGAGGGAAATAAGGGAAATTAACTAATTAAATTAATTAATTTGTGGAGGAATGAAGGGGATGGGAGACAGTTGTACAGGGAAGAATTTTTAGGATTTAATTTTTAAAAACTTAATTAAATGATATTTTAGGAAAGTAAGGGACTTCAAAACTCTATATAATGAAGGGAGGAGAAGGATGAAGGATCTCTTATGTTTGTGTAACGTTACGCTGCAAAAATATCTACTTGACTGACTTAGCTTATGGGAGTTTGGATACCCATCTTAGTGAGGAGTGGTAGCTCGACCTTGTGAGGTGAGTGGGGAGCTAGATGAATCTCTGGATAATGTGTGTTGCCCCTTTGCGGCTCGGGAGGATAAGGGGGTAGAAGAGTACCCCTAGCATTGGATGGGAGGTACCGGTGAAGTCTCGTTGGTCAGCAAGCGGGAGTTGCACGGAGCATGTGGGATGTCACTCAGAGCAGGCAATTAGGCAACAATACTCTCTCTTCATTTTTGTATGATAGATTGTTGTAGGATTTATGCTTGGATCTGGATGTTTAATGGAGTAAGTAAACTGATTTTCTAGATTGATGAATGGATTTCTTTCATATCCTAGCTTGATGATTGATTGACTCCCATGGCATTCGTTTTCCCACATGTCTTGACCTCCTTGTGGTGTTTGATTGTGACCATTGTGGTGGTTTTGCCTATCATCCCTAGCTCATCAGTCCTCGCCTGGGAAGTTGGCTAGGAGACTGATTTACGATCGTCGCTTCGGAATTAATATACCTATGGATCTCAATGTCTTGCCTTTATGTACGAGGATGATGAGAAAAGGAAGAACCTATCAACAGTCTACCTCTATTGTTTCCCTTGGATGATTGGATCCTTTCGATTCTCTTACTGTTGTCTGCAATTTATATTCGTATTCTGGCAATGGAAAAATGAATTGATTCATGTCTCCATTCTGTATTTGTATTCTGGAAATGAAAAAATGAATTGATTCATGTTTGCATTTTGTATTGGTATTCTGGAAATGGAAAACCAAATTGATTCATGTCTGCATTTTGTATTTGTATTCTGGCAATGGAAAAATGAATTGATTCATGTTTGCATTTTCTATTGGTATTCAAGCAATGGAAAAACAAATTGATTCATGTCTGCATTTGGTATTGGTATCCTAGAAATATAAAAAAGTTTTTCTTTTAAATGTTGCCAGAGATTGTCGTCTTAAATGCCCACATTTTGCTTCCAAATGAGATAGAGATTGTCGTTTAAAATTGTCCATGTTTTTTCTTTCAAATGAGACTAAGTTTGTTGTTTTAAATGCCCACGTTTTGCCTTCAAATGAGACCGAGATTGTTGTTTTAATTGCCCATGTTTTTTCTTTCAGATGAGACTAAGTTTACTGTTTTAAATGCCCACGTTTTTTCTTTCAAATGGGACTGAGTTTGTTGTTTTAAATGCCCACGTTTTTTCTTTCAAATGAGACTGAGTTTGTTCTTTTAAATGCCAATGTTTTTGCTTTCAAATGAGACTAAGATTTCCGTTTTAAATGCCCACATTTTTTATTTCCAACGATGGACTGAGTTGTTGTAGAAATCACCCACGAATTTAGCCTTTTAAATCTTAAATTCACTTGTCGGAATGACCACGGTTTTGGTAAATAAAAATTCATTGTGTGCATGTTGAATTTGCCCACCTTTTTTTTTCTATTCAATTCATAACTGACTTGCAGTAATTACCACGATTTATCCTTCAAACTGTGAATGCATTTTCCCTTGAGTGATGGACTCCGTTGATGTTGATTGGATACGTTTGCCTTTAATTTTTGAGTTGTTGTCGACTCGGAACGATTGACCACCATGTGGGCACTGCATTTTTACTAATTTTTCCACAACGATTTAAATGGATAACAATTAGTTAAATGCCTTACTATTGCTAGATTCATTGTTATGTAATGGTCATATTAATTTCCAGAACAATTGCTACAACAATGTAAATGACCAACATATTCATTCTTTGGATTAAATGACACAACGAGTTAAAAGTTAACTAACACCTTAAATGCCTTCCTATTGTTGTATTACTTGTTATGACAACAATCATGTAAACTACCTTGTTAGTGCGCTTTTAATTGTCATATTAATGGTCATGTAATTGCCTTGTTATTTCTATATTAATTGTTAAGTAACTGCTATGTTAATTTCCTCGATGAATTTCTCTAGACCTGCTAATATTTAGTAGTTTCCTTCTGATATTATTAGACATATAGTATTGTTAGTTCGATCAATATAACTAGACTACATGTTGAGATTTAATTGTTCATAAGTGTTATAATGATAGAATTCTACTTTAAGATTGTAAATGTTGTTATTTAAGTTAATGTCTATTTTGGTAGAGAATTTGGATTAACATAGACTTGATCGATTAGGTTGTGTTAAAGATTAAAATTTGATTGGTAAGTAAGGAATGGATTGCAAATTTTAGATTCGCTGGATTGAATTTTAATTAAGGATAGAGGGAATTTATAATTATGGTTTTAGTATTGACCACTTAGATTTACAAAATTAATTGTATTAATGTTTATTTAGCGGACACATTGTTGTTTAATTGTAGCTTGATGTGCCCCGTTAGAATGGAACCCTTGTTAAAATTGAATGTAATCATAGACCGGTTAGACTGGGTGATTGGTGGGGGTGGGGAAAATTTCATGTGGGCTAGTGTCACCCCTTGTCTTTGTCCTCTTGTGTCTCATCAACCTTTGTGTGGGGTAGGTATAGTCTCCTAGTCAATATTCAGTTCCTAGCTCATCGTAGTTTTCTTGAGTCTTGTTCCCTTTTGTTTTGCACCAAGGTTATTGACACATCTACCACCTAGGGAATGACATGATTCCTAATGAGGGGATCATGGTACGCCTTTGGGGATAGAGGCGAACGAGATTTTGGCCAGAGTAGGTTCTTTTGTGTGAGTGTTGATGAGTGTGTAAGTTTCTCTTGGCACAAGGGCCGAACACCTTCAGGTGTTAGGTCTGCATGCCTTGAGGTTCTAGTATTTGTTTTTCTAGGCCGTGATGTCGGGATGGGGGTGTTGTCCCTTAGCTTGTAGGCATGGTCGTGTTTGCGCCGGAAGGGTAGTCGTCCTCCTTGTTATTTTGTGCATGTTTGCCAGTTGTCTTGATCTAGTGTGTGGTGTCATAGTAACTTGTTGCTTGGACTGCATGCTAGAGTTTTCCGTTAGTGGTTTGATTGAACTGTTGTCATCATCTCCTTCTTGCCTCTTAAATCCTGGAAAAAAAAAATTAAAACTAAAAAAAACTACTTCTCTTGTTGTCGTAACGATGGGGTCGTTACATGAAGAACTTGTGTTGGATACAACAATCTCAGTTCACAACAACGTGTGATAGCATTGCCTCTTTTCTAAGAGAAATGGTCATCAACATCAAGAAACAAATGGTAGACAAACATCAATATTTTTAACAAAGTGTGAATCATAGACTATGGGAAAAACCTTTTTTTTTATTCTTACATTGACCAATACAACTATAAAAGATTTTTAGTACAAAATCTTAACCACACACACACATATATGAACGCTAAGTAAAAAAATAATAGAATATAAAGGGATAATATGTATTGATAGGACTGGATGAAGATAATAATATGAATAATGGAGTGGAGAAGGAACTCTAGCCTTTAATTGAATGATACTTGCATCCAACATGTATCATTGTAATGCATATTGTGATAGTTGTGTCTTCTTACTATAATGTATGTTTCTATGCCCATCATGGGATTCCTAGAGCACCACCTATCATTCCTGATCCAATACATAGTATTCAAGAATCCCATCCATTGCTAATGTGTGCAATTACCGTATGATTAGCTAATAATTGGTATCCTTAATTATGAGCTATCAATCTTTACTATCACCATATTCTTCTAGTGCATGTAGATTTATATTTGAAGTTTTAAATATTAGTGAAGAATTCAAGAACTACAACTTCCATGCAAAAGATATCTACATTCAACACTTTATGAGCTATCCCAACAATGTTCCAATTGCGGATTTTCGAGAGGTGATTAGGTCCCACATTTTATTTACCTAGTTCAACCACCACTTCAAAATCAAACTCCTAAAATAGTAGCAAACATCAATATAATTAACCTTCCAATATTGTATTGTTAACCAAATACTTGACCACTAAATTATCAATGGACAACTTGAAGGACTGGTCTAGAAGATAATACTTGAAATTTTGTAGCATATAAGCCATCAACAAGCCTTTGCCTTTCATGGTTGTGTAATTAAAATATTTTTCTGGAAAATTACCTAGGGTGGTGTATCATGTGTTCCTCTAGCTATGCCAACATGTTCCCAATTCAATGGTAGTGGAATCCACATGGACATGGAAAGATCCCAATGCGATAAAATGCATGTTGGGTTCTTGGAATAGTTCAAATTATTTTGATAATAATAACTTTGATCTATTCTACCGAGAAGGTCTAAGTTTTGAGCCCGTATAGCCCTATACATTCACTAAGTTACACTACTATATATATATATATATATATACTCATGGATGGGAACATGGGTCAACACAAACATTATGTCTAGTGGGTTCCTAGTGGGTAAAATATGCCTACTTCTTTATCCATGAGAGACCTTGTCCTTGTTCTTGGCTTCCTACTCTTTATATTTCTTATCTTTGATGTTATACTTTCTTGATAGGATCAATGTTTTATGAGTAGATGAACCTCCTATCTTGAGCATTGTTTCAACAATGTCTTAGGCTATGTCCTCTATCTGTAGAAAATGGGTTCTTTTTTCTTTCTAGTTTATGTTTTGAACTGTTCTTCTCTTCTTTTTAAAGTATCCCCCTTGAATGTTGGGGCCATCCTACCTAGTAACCTTGTTAGTAATCTTATCCTTCCCCATTTTTTTTTGTGTTTTAGGAGCCACTTCCACACCTATGGTGGACTATGAAGCTAGAAATTCTTCTTTAGTTATATTAAAAAATTGATCCCAAATAACCTTGTGTTTCTATATTACTAGGGAATCAATGATAATAAACTTAATAATCCCATTATGGACACATTCCTTTGGATTTCCTTATTTCAATATTGGGGGCACTTAGCACATTGTGGAGGATGGGTGAGAAACTTGGAACTTGAATTGGGTTTAAAATGAGTAAAGTTGCATTAAAAATGAGTCCTTTTGGTGCATACTTTATATTTGAAATCACCACATCTTGTGATGATTTCTTTACTTCATGTCAACATACTTACCTTTTATGCATAGGCCACAACGTTTTCACTTGACTATTGGCACCTTGTTATGGATTGAAATTGATTTTTATGGATTATCATTGCAATCCCCTCTCCCCCAACTTATATGTCAAATGATCATGTTTGAAACACTATATAACTATGGACCAGTTTTATAAGAATGGTATAAGTATGGGATGATAAGAGTATTGGAAAACCAAATAATGCTTAATGATGTATTTAAACAATGCAATAACTTAAATCAAAGATAACATAGGTGATAACTTGTAGACTTGATAAATGAAATTATATCTTATGAAAACGTATTGAGAAATTCTTGATTTGAGAGGTAACTTGAAGGCAACAAAGTATCGGCATGAGTTTACATTCTATTTGCATGAGGAGACAAACTATGTAGCATAATTCTAGTTTTAGCAAACTATGTAGAGAGGCATATTTTATTTTTAGGAGTTTTCATTGGTAGCATACTTGTAGGTGTTGAAGTTTGCAGTAGAATGTACACTTCTAGAATAGGGAGGATGTAGGTTGAGAACTTTGTAGAAGTATGACAATGTTGATATTTGGGCATTCCGATTGTGATAGAAGGATGTAATTTTGAGTAGTAATATTTTTTTTTTGCATTGAAGTCCTTGTAGTTATTGAAATAGGTGAGGGTTTATATGATATCAAGCTAATACCTTTGAAGTCTCCTTCTTAGCATAAAAATGTTAAGCAATGTACATTGTCTTTTGATAGTGGAATTGGTCTTACAATGTACATTATCTTGAACTTGTAGCCAACCTATAAAAATTATACATTGAAATTTTGGAGAATTCTTTATTTTGGTGATTAAAAGTATCTCCTGATAGCTTGGAATGAATAGTATGGTCATCGAGGTAAACCTAAATAATCATACCAATTAATTCATCGAATGTTATGTGTGTATCTCTCTAAAAAGTGGCACCTGCATTGATTAGAACAAAGGTCATGCATTCAAAAGTGAAGGTGCCCCACTGAGTAGTGAAGGTGGTTTTATAATTATCTTCTCACTTGAGGTGAATTTGATCACAGCCTAATAATCCATCAAGTAGAGACACCATTTGGGATCCTAAAACTTGTTGCAGGATTAGTTCCATGTTGGGGAGCATAAGGTTATCTTTCACTTTTTCCTTGTTAAGGGTGTCAAAGTCTACACATAGTCAAATATACCCATTCATTTTGTGAATTAGGACCAAGTTAGAAAACCACTAAAAGTACTTGACGCAGAAGTCAATAATTATCTCTCCTTCTTCTAATTCCACCTTTGCTGCTTTTGGTTTACTTTTCGTATTGCTTCCTTTTCCCTTTTATTTTTCTCTGTTACTAAAGAAGAAGCCTATGTCTCAATTACCTATGTATCCTCTCTTGCTAATGGTGTTGTATTTACCTAGTGAATTGATTCTGATTCAGTGGATTAAACCACCTTTATTGCTTATGACCTTACCTATGCTTCTGAAGAATCATATTCCTCTCTAGCTACATGATCAAATCAATCAAATGGATCTATGGGTTTCATTGGTCAGACTGAATATAGAACCATTTATGATATTGGCATTGAGCAACTTGTCAACTTCCCTCCTAATAGTGGCCTCAAAGGCTAGAGTAACTAGTTTGTGTCTTTGCCAAATAGAAATAGTGTTGTATTTTATAGTAATAGCATGATGGATAATTCTCAGGTAAAAACCACAAAATTCATCATATGAATAAACAAAGACATCCTTGAATTCAAGGAATAAAGTAATATTATTTTTCTTTTCTAACTCGAAATAATTAGTGCTTATAGACAAATTTTCAGGGTCATCATCTGCACCAATATTCATAAGGATAGTGTATGATATGTTTCTCTTTAAATCCTCTTGAGAGGACGTGTTCTTACTCCCAACATCACTTAGGGAAAATGAATTATCTAAAGGTAGTAAGCCCTTGGGAAACTTTTTTTTATCTATGAGAATGACATTAGAGTATCAACTTGCTCTCAATAAGAAAAAAACAACAAATGTCCCTATCATCCTGGAAACTTTGCCAAGAATCATCATTATCAAGTAGGTGAAGTCTATACAAATATATCATAGGGTGGCTACAATGGTTAGCCAATAGCTATCTCTTGATTCTAGTAGTGTAAGGGAATAGTTTATCAACTATACAATTTTTCTTTTCTACAACTATTTCCAACTCTTCATATATATTCTAATGTAGATTTTTTTTTTAAACCTATAGGAGGCATGGCAATAGTGACGAAAGTTCGTCGCAAATGTTTTACTCTACCAAGAATTTTCGTGGCAATAGCGACAAAAGTTTGTCCCCATACAAAAATGAGTTTTACTCTAGCAAGGATTTTTGTGGCAATAACGACGAAGGTTCGTCGCAATGTTGCACGCTTTTTTATCGCACATATAGCATATGCGTCATAAACTATTGGTGATTCAAGGATTTTCATGGAAATAGTGATGAATGTTCATCGCAATGTTCCACGCTTTTTCATTGCACATATGTCATCTACGTTGTAAACTGTTGGTTAGCTTTTTACTTTGGTACGATTTTTTGTACCTATTGAGACGATGTTTCATCGCTATTGCCATGATTTTCAAGGTAAACCTATCTTGAGGATGATGAAACGTGGTGGCCTTATGTCATCACTATTTCCACGAAAACCTGGTTCATGGATTTAGAGATGAATAAAGTTCCATGAAAAATAGTCTTTGTTTTCATGGAAAGTGAAACAGATATGTGTGGAAATAACAACGAAAAACCCTGGCAAATTTGGTCATATGTAGTAGTGACAGATATACAGGTTGAGTATGATGATCACATTCCAATCAAGTATCACTTTCTACAGGAACAGGTTGCAGAGAATAACACCAGAGTTGAATATGTGGGAACAAAAGAACAAGTGGCATACATATTTATAAAAGCGCTTCCATGGGAAGCCCTTGAGTATCTTCTCCAGAGACTAGGAGTAATTTATACTCCAAAATGAATGTTTTTGAATGCTTATCTTATATGTCTTATATGTAAATGAGGAAGTACCATAAATAGGATAAAGGGGGAGATATTTATTAGATGAAAATTTAATGCTTGGAGAGAGAGCATATAGGCATGTTTCCAAGGGGAGCAATTTTCACAGGGGAAGAATGAGAGATATGAATTTAGAGTGATACCCTTTGTCAAAGGGGGGATATTATTCATATGAAAGGAAAGAGAGTAATAAAAGGATTATAAACATAAATAAAAACCAAAGGCATGTAGACAGGAGGAGAATCCCAAGGAGAGTTCAGTCACAGGGAGCAGCTCCTAAGGGAGATACCCTTTTCCATTGATGTCAAAGGGGGAAAGATAGAAACTTTGATAAAGAGTATAAACATGAATGTTATCATGATGAAGTTCTTCCATCAATGTTGATGTTGCCATCAATGACAAAGGGGGATATTGTTAGACAGTTGACTTAGGTCGATGGATAGTTGGTATGGATTGTTGGTTGTCATTGATGTCAACTATTGGAGAGTGGTATTGTAGATTGATGTCAACCCTTAGTGATTGATGTCAACCCATTAGTGATTGATGTCAACAATTGGATAAATTATGGTAGTGAATTTCGGTAACACAAGGTTTGGGTAATGGACCCAAGTTTGTTTGATGTAAAGATGACTCATTATTGTCTTGTCATAGTTGATAATAAGTACAAACTCTGAAGTGGTCCCCTTATGGTGAAATCCCTCACAAGAAAACGTTTTATGGATTGAGTTATCCTAGAAGTATGGTTAGAGAACCTATGATTATTTATGGAATAATGAGACAAAGGTCAGTGAATTTTTCAGTGAAACTATCCTATGTGGAAAGTGTTTTTCATTCCATTTCTGGTGGTATGTGGAACGTCACATAACTCCTCACGGTTAGAGAGTTATGGCCATGAGAAGTTGGAGAACCTAGGTTTGGGTAATGGACCCAAGTTTGTTTTATGGATAATGATACGATTTTTGATATATTTTCAGGTAATACTATTCTATATGGATAGTATATGTCATTCCATTTATGGTGGTATGTGGAACGCCACATAACTTCTCATGGTTTGAGAGTTATGACCTTATGAAGTGGGAGGAACCTCATATGTCATCTAATAGCCCCAAAAGGTCAAAGTAGTCAAAGTGGTTTAAGAGATTTTAGAAGTTAACTAATAAAGTAAAGTGATGAGTGTAATATAATTCAAAGTGAATAAAAAATAAATTATTTAAATAATTAATTTAATGGAGAAATTAGAAGCGGGTTAATCCTAAAACAAGGAAAGTGGGCAAAGTGACCTAGAAGATGTTTTTAAGGAAGCTACTTGGAGAGTATAAATAAGAGTCAAGGCTATCTTATTTAATATTAAAATTGAGAATAATGAATATTTATAGGTGTCTGAGGTAACGAAACAATATCTAATCCGAATTTCTGAGGGAAGGTGAAGAAAAGAAGGTTGGAATTCAAGGAAGGATAAATTATTTTGATGATGCTTTCTAAGGAATGTTATTTATAGGTCATATCACCATTTTCAAAATAATTTATTTTTTCTAGAATGATTCAGACCGTTAAATTTATATTCCATTGAGGAAACATATCCAAGTACCTATGGTAAAAAATTCATCTTGTGGGTCATTGTATTTTTGGATTTACACTCTGTGGAAAATAGGGTTTGTGGCTAGTCCTGAAACTAGTCTAAAGCAAGTGTTTCAGGTAAAAACGTCATAACTTCTTCATAATAGATACACATTTAGTAATAAAAAATGTGTTGGTTAGAGTACAGTCTCTAGTATTCTTTGTAATAGTTTCATATATATTCAACAAATATTCCGTTCGGGGCATGCTCTACAAGGTCTCTCTCTAGAATAAGCCAGAATTCAACAAGGTATTCCATTATTGCTATAACTCCTTTTCTGAGAGGTTCCAAGTAGTGAAACCTAGTAGAATTGCACAAAACACACCGAAGAACATTTTTTATCAGTTTCATATCATTAATCATTACATGTACAAAGTTATGATTATTTCAAGTTAGGGTTTTTTACTAATCCAAAACTAGTCACCTGAGACAAAATAAAAGCTTGATGAAAATGCTTGTTTCTTGTTGTTAAATTTAAGCAGGTTTGAAGGTATGTGATCATGTAATCCAGGTATATTACAGATTTAAAAATCATATTTGGATAATGAAATTGATTAGGACTTTTGGTTAATGTACAAGTTGGGTACATGGTTGAGACAAGTAGTTGATGAGTTGGCACGTACATGAGGTGTATAGTTGATGATGTTGGTACATATTGGTGAGTCATAGTTGATGAGTAATTTATACATGATTGGTACATACTTGGTACATTGTTGGAGACACTTGTTAGTAGTATTTTTGACACATGGTTTATGGATGATGTAGAATACTTGTATTATTAGAAGAACATATTGATCTTGGTGATGATTATGAGTTTTTGTGTTATGCTTGGTTGATGCACATCTTTGAGAGTTGTCTTGGTGATTGATCTTGGTGAGTAGATATGATTTGGTTGATAAGATTGATGAGACAAGTTGTTGTGATAGGTTTTTCAGACAATTTGATGTGATAGGATGTTGTGATAGGTTATTTATATAGGTTTGTTCCATGGTTGATGCACTTGTTCATAGTACAGGTTGAGGTACAAGTTGTTGCATGGTTGATGCATTTGTTTATGGCATAGATTGATTACAAGTTGTTTGGTATAGTTTGGTGCATGGTTGATGCACTTGTTTATAGTATAGGTTGATTACAGGTTGAGGTATAGGTAGATGTATGGTTGATGCATGGTTCAGGTTATTGGTAAAGGTTATGTGGTACAAGTTTATTAGCACGGGTTTACAACGGTATATCTCATAGTGATAGTGTGACAATGGTTGCATCATTCTTCTTATACGTTAGGGAGGTTGGATGAGGAAAGGACATGTGGTTGTAGCCACCTTCCAGTTGTAGTCGGAGAGCATAGGGGGTTGTAGACGCCTTTTGATTGTAGCCAGAGAATTGGGGAGTTGGAGATTCCCTCAGGTTGTAGCCTGAGAAACTAGGGAGTTGAATCCTCCTTCCAGTTGCAGCTGAAAAACAAAGGAATTTGGTGCTTCCAATGAATGTAATTCTTCAAGACATATAATAAAAATCATTTTATGATTTTCGCCCGCTTTGGGTTTCCACGTAAAACAATGGTGTACTGTGTATGTGTATGATTTTTCATTTGTTAATTTGTTATTTACTCTACTACTATTGGATGATAATGATACATTGATATAACACTTGGATTATAAGGTTAAAAATTATTAAATTGATCTATTACTAATTCACCCCCCCTCTCAGTAATCCAACAAGGATTCCTTCTAGTCAGGTTGTACATGTGACAATGAGAGCACAACATCATCAGAAACCAACAGATAGGCTTTAGGGCATTGAGATATGCCTAAAGGACCTATGTTCACGACACCACTATGATAGACTCCTCATCATAGGACTCCTTACAAAGGACCACAACAGCAACAACAATGTCATCAACAACAACAACAACAATTTAGGCATGCTCAATAGAACATAGCATGATCACAAGATGTTAGACCAATAGCTTCTACTTTGAGGACCAGGAACATTGGACCGAAGACTAGATGTTGGACATGTGGTGATCCACATTACCAGTGAGACTATCCGATTGAAAAGGTGAGAGAGGCCAGATCATCAGGACCCACTACAGTTGGAGATTTGGTCAAGGCCCATAGAATACATGCAGCAGTGAACAACTGCTAAGTTGATCACTAGTCTATTATGCTAGATACGTCAGGTACAATCAGAGACCAAAATTATAGTATATTGATAGATCTAGGTGGTAGAGAGAGATTTATATCTAGTGCAACGTCAAAGATAATTAAAGTAAAGTAAATCGAGAAGGATGAGTTTAGATATGTAGAAATGGCATTGGGTTCCAAACAAAAGGTTGGAGGAAAGGTTATCGACTGAAGCATTAACTTAGGAGACTTTGTAATGAAGGTGGATCTTTATGTCACGATGTTAGGATATTATGACATAGTGATTGGTATGGATTGGTTGGAATCGCATGATGCGATACTTAACTGTAAGATGAAATAATTAAGTTTGACAGATGATTTGGCACAAAGTAGAGTGATTGTAGGAAGAATCTAGGGAGTGTCCTTGAGGTTTATTTTTTCCCTACAATTGCAAAAGAGTATGTGAAAGGGATGAAATTTATATGCAATCTTAGGGATAAATGAAAAGGATGAGGAAGAAGGACTAGAAATCCTTCATGTAGTGCAAGAGTTTGCATACATGTTTCCATAAGAGTTACTAGGTTTACCGCCTGAAAGAGAGTTGGAGTTTACAATAGACTTGAAACCTGGAACTGAATCAATAGCGAGAATGCCTTACTGGATGTAAATGCCTAAATTGTAGGAGTTGAAAATACAATTGAAAGAGTTATTGGATTTGGGACTGATACGTCCAAGCGTATCATCGTGGGGTGTGCCTGTGATATTTGTTAGAAAGAAGGATGGATTGTGGAGGATTTTCATTGACTATCGTCAATTGAACAAAGCTATGATCAAGAACCAATATCCATTTCCAAGGATTGACGATTTATTTGATCATATGAAAGGAGTGACAGTGTTTTTGAAGATTGAATGGAGATCAGGATATCACCAGTTATGGATTAAACAAGAAGATATCCCTAAAACTGTTTTTAAGATGATATTTGGACACTATGAGTTTACAGTTTTACCGTTCAGATTGATAAATGCCCTGGGGTATTCATGAGTTTGATGAATGAGGTTTTCCATGAATACTTGGACAAGTTTGTTCAAGTTTTTATTGATGACATACTGATTTATTGTCGGACAAAAGAAGAGCATGACAAAAATTTGAGATTGGTCCTATAGTGTCTACGAGAAAACAAATTGTACGAGAAACTATCGAAATTTTCTTTTTACCAATCGAGGATTAATTACTTGGGACATATCATATATGATGAAGGTATTTTTGTGGATCCAACATAACTGGAGGCTATTAGGGAATGGAAAACACCAACAAATGTACAAGAAATATGCATTTGTATAGGTTTAGTAGGATATTAATGACGATTCATCGATGGATTTTCAAAGATAGAAAATCTGGTCACAGAATTGCAGAAGAAGAACAATAAGTTTGTATGGACTGAAAAATGCATGAAAGTATTTCAAAGTCTCAAGGATTTATTGACAAAAAACAAGATATTAAAATTCCCTGACATGGACAAGGAATTCTTGGTATGCACAGATGCATCCAAGGAAGCTTTAGGAAGAGTTTTGATGCAATACATTGGAGTGATCGATTACATTTCGAGGAAATTGAGAAAGCATGAAGATAAATATGCAACGCATGACCTAGAATTATTAACAATTGTATATTCCTTGAGAGTTTAGAGACATTATTTGATTTGACGAAAATTTGAATTAAAGACAGATCATTGTAATTTGCATCATATGTTTACAAAGATTGACTTGAACACGTGACAAAAGGCATTGGTAAAAATTACTTAGCAAGTACGAATTTGGAATTACTTACATTAAAGGAACTATGAATCAAGTGGCAGATGTGTTGATTCAGAGACCACACATATTTTTGGTATTACATCTTAAGATGAATCTTAGAGAAAATATTCTAACTGTACTATTCCATGATGACTGGTATAAAAAAGTTAAGAATAATATTAGAAGAGATACCATGATGGTATTGAAGTATGAAGGTTATTCACTAGACAGTGATGGATTGTTGATATGTAATGGAAGAATTTATGTACCACCTAATGAAAAATTAAGAGGTTTGATCTTACATGAATCTTATCGAGCAATATACAAGGATCATCTGGGAGTCACGAAGATGAAGGCATACATTAATCCTTTATTCTTTTGTAGGGGAATGAAGGTAGGCATAGTTGGTTATGTGGATAGATATATAGAATGTCAACAAGTGAACATTGAACATAGACATCCAACATGATTGTTACATCCACATATTATTCCAGAATCAAAATGGGAGGTCATTTCGATGGTATTTATCATTGGATTTCCATTGATGGCAAGGAGACACGATTCAATTTTTGAGGTAGTTGACACCTTGACGAAGTGTGAAAACTTTATTCTTGTGTGTACAACATATCAGGCACCAGAAATAGCTAGAGTATTTATCAACACGATTATGAGATTGCATGGAGTACCAAGAAGGATCATATCTGATCAAGGATCAATGTTTACATGATAGTTTTGGACCAGTTTTCAAGAGGCTTTGGGAACACAACTAAACTTTAGCATATCTTATCACCTAGAGATAGATGGGAAAATAGAAAGAACAAACAATATTTTGGAGGATATGCTACAATACAATAAAAACTATCAAAGTACGATTAAGATGCCCTTGTTTGAGTTTCTTTACAAATGACCATTTTAGACACCGTTGAGTCAGGATCGAATTGAGGACAAGGTTTTGGTAGGACCACAAGTGATAGAAGAAATGGAAGAACATATGAAATCGATAAGACAAACAATTAAAGAAGCACATGATTGACATATGAGTTATGTTGGTGCGCATCACGATGACTATAGCTACGAAGTTGGTGACAGAGTCTTCTTGTGGGTAAAAATGAACAAGAGTTCAATCAAGTTCGAAAAGGGTGCAACACTCTCTCCTGGGTTTGTGGGACCCTTTGAATTTGTGTAAAAGAAAGGACATGTGGCTTATCGACTAGCCTTGCCTGATTCTTTGAGGAGTATACATGACATATTTCATGTATATGTTTTGAGACATTATATTAGTGATCCTTCACATGTTATTGACATCCGTTTCTTGCAGGTGTCAAACGACGTTTCTCTCATGATGGATCCAATCCGCATTTTGCACCATCACATTCAACAACTATGACGTTGGACAATTGATCAAGTCAAGGTCCAGTGGGACAATTATAGTCCACACTCAGCTACCTGGGAGGACGCATTTGAGATGCATCAACAATTTCCTTAATTGTTTGATAGATTATACATATAGATCTATGTCAGATACATTTATTAATTGATTTTATATATAATGTACAAACTTTAGGACAAAATTTAAAACAAGAGGGCATTTGTGTAACATCCCGCTCTACTAAACACACTATTATTGAATTAATATTTGAGGAAACTTTCTTACAAGTGATCGGGGTATGGTACTTTATGATTTCATTTAGATTATGGGTTATATATGATGATGTTGAGGTGTTATGGATCATTGATTATATGGATGTATATATATCGACATATGACTTTGACGAGTCATCCTGAGTGTGCAAGACACATGACATGTAAAGAATGTTGATGGTTTTTGGGACAAGGGTAGACCCAGGGTTCAACGCTTCAACAATGCACCAAAAAAACCCTAACTACTCGTCTTTTCAAAAATACATGTGAAGAAGATGAAGTCTCACCTGAGGTAGAGGCAGGGGGGGTTACAGGACTTAGTTGTCTACAACCAAGTTGGGACATAGATATGAGAATACAACACTTAACAAAGAACTTAGAATATAATGTGCATTAGTTCATGAAACTCATTCACATCGTAGACTAACCCTTATTTCAAATCAATGCGGTAACAATATAGATCAATCATTCTAATTCACTTAGCACATAGCATTAATTTAGGTCTAGCATTCAAATACCCTTAAGAACTAAGAAACAACATCATATGCATTCATCATACATTATAACACCAACACTAAGTAGATAAACAACATAATCCACATCGCAAAAAGAAGATCAAGACACAATATATACGTGGTTCACCCCAGTGTGGGGCTACATCCACCAACAAATTATTCTTCTTTATTAGTCTTCAATCTTCTTACATTCATCTGCTACTATGGACAAAGCCACAGAGCCAAACTCCGCAGAGGATAGGAAATCTGCAGGCAACATGCCAGATCCTCCTTCCCAAAATTAGGTCAAGGAACAGAGCCAACTCCTTAGTAGCACAGAGCCCTACTTTACACATTTTGTTTGCACAAAGCCACTTACAACTTCTTGCACTAAGACAACATTAACACTTACAACATATGGTGCACATAGCCAACTATCATCACCCCCCTCTTACATCGCTTAGCTACTTATTTATACATTTACAAAAAGGCCTAATCATGGGTAAACCCATGGGTCGAAATCCCATAACCTGTTACATAAACCCTAGTAAACCCTTTGTTGGGTCCACAAGACCGAAAAATGACTGAGATCTCATGTTCTTAGCTCCTCTTGGGCACTCCATCTTCAACCATCCTGTCTAAGTCCCAAAAGTGGTCAAACACGACCAATGTTGCCTCAAAACTTGGTCAAGGGCCAACAGGCCCCCAACACTCACTTGTGATTCATTCCGAGTCACTCAGATGTGGGAAACTCACCTTGAAATTCATTGAACTTAGCTCAAGATTCATTGACTTGTTTCTTATCTAGAGCCTCCTTCTCAACGAACTCATGAATCAATTGCTCTGTAACAGGACCTTCCAGGCATTATTCTACTATCGTAACCGTTTGATTCAGCTGTGAGACTTCTCCTTCAATCTCTTCAAAAAGCGTGCAGGATTTGTCCTACACCGGTTGTAGCCTCTGTGTAACTTCCATGACTCTGCTCTAGATGGAAATAATCTATTGTTGGACTACACACTGCTCTAGTGATATCTTCATTTTCTCAACCACAATGAGTAGCTTCATTTTCACTTGCATGGTGGATGCTTGTTGTTGCGCCTCCTGGAGCTGTGCTTCCAGTTTCCTTAGCTTCAGATATTTTACGAGGCATTCATAGGTCTATGCACTTCGATCACTCAACTGCTGAAATTCTAATGTGAGGATCTTGATCCTTCCAACTATTCTCTTTGTGTATTCCTCCCTTTGCTTGTGCACTTCCTACAAAGTGTTAGGTATTGCTTGAAGCTACAACTCCATTATCCATGATTGAAGCTGATAAATATTGTCAACAAGCTTCATCACTTGGACCTCAACTACTTCATGTTTCACCTTTGCTGAGCCTAACACAGAGCGAAGTGCTTTAGTCACCTCTTATTTGACCATAGTCTTCTTTGCGAGAACCTAGTCTTTTTCTTTCTGTTTATTTGCATTGTTCTCTTCGAGCATCACCCAAATTTCATCTTTGTCCTTCTACGGAACACAAAGTTTCTCTAAGACCTCCTCCTTTTCTTGCTTCAAGGATTCTGTAGCCTACTCCTTTTCTTCTTGGAATCATTGAAGTTGAGCCTCTGTTGCATCTTCTAATATTCATAATTGGGTGGGCTCATCCCCCAATTCTGCAATTTTCAATGAACAAGGCGTAGTAGGTACTACGGGTCGTGAATGGATGTCTTGTTGTATCTCCTTCAACTCTTTCTCTATTATTTCATACATTGTTTCCTTATTTTATCCATAATGCTACAAGATATCTTCTAAAGCATCCTCCATGGATGTGATGATTATATCAACATCATCCTCTATGAACATGGAATTCATCTTGGGCTTACTGGCACACATTTTCTTTCTTACCGAGGGTTTCTATGGAAAAACATTTCTTTTATTCAATGTTTCGGCCTCAGTAAGGGGATCCTTTGGTGGTGTAACTTTTCCTTTTCCTTTTTTTTCTCCTTCTTCCCCTCCTCTTGCTTGATTTACTTCGTTTCCTCCTCCTCCTTTGGGTGAATCATGCCTACTTTCATCCAAGGCACTTTCCTCCTCATCAATCTCTATGCTCTGCATTTCCTCCTTTTTCTTATTTTTCTTCATGCTGCTCTGTCCAACATTATTGACCTAGGGGATTCCAATGATGTCGGGGTTAGAGAGTTCTATATCATCAACTAATACAAGGAAATTTTTCGACCATTCTTTGGTGATATCCTCCATATCTTCATAGATCAGTTTATAGTAGTACTACAACTCCTCCTTACTTTCATCCCTACATGCAGTGATATAGATAAAGTGTTGATCAGCACATAACTTTGCCAGTGGTCTGTATTGGTGCAATGTGTTCAGTGTCATGCGTGGAAATGCCTCAATAGCATGCTTCAGCTACTGGTAGTAGGCATGGAACACAACATTCGACTATCACTGCTTCGACATGTCATTTGTATACCACAAGGTGGAGAACCTTGCAACCAACGACTCCGATGGCTCAACTTCTAGGAATGTCGCTCCTTCTGACATATTCCAAACAACAAATGTAATCAATACCAATAACCAACTGAAATGGAATTCATACTACTGATCTTGCACTTCACAACAGTCTTTCTCTAGCTCATTGACGAGGTAACTTTCCCAGTTCATTTGCATCCCCTCCATGCACTTTCCTACAAGGTCTACTACAAATCCTGTGACTTGCATGGGATGGTTCTTTCTGATGATATTTCAAGCTATAAGATGAAAATATAGGCTCATTGTGCCATCTCGGATGGAGTCTACCTTGTAGCCTCGCTTTCCCTTTTCTACATCACCATAGTCTTCCTTTATGCATTGTGCTAGGGAGTGATCTGAAGTCTTCCCTGGGTAGAACCACTGAGGTTGCGGCCCTGCATGCTCAGTCCTATAATCAAGTGGATCAGTGGTGGATCCACAGTGAAGCACTTGTCGAGCCACAAATATCCTCCATGGTAACACGACAAGAAGAGTTTAACGCAAGCATTAACCTCTTGATGTTGGCTAAAGGGGGGGATCTTCATTACATTCAAGATCATGGACTATGCCAGATCCTTAATCCATGGTTGGAAGACTATGTGTGTCTTCTTCCCAGTTGTCTTCATTAAATACCTATGGGGTGCGATCATGGCATAGTTATTTCTGTCATCAAGGTTGAAGTCATTGTTCTTCAGAGCTAGGATCTGTCCTAACTAGGTTCCAACTATGGGTATCCCCTTCGAGATGTACACAGTGATCAACATATACTCAAATTCATGTGGGATACTATCGTGTTTAACTATGCCATCCAAAGGCGGTATGTACTCTGGTAGGATCGACAATATCTGCCTCACATTAGTCAGATCGTCACGGTGCTTTCTTCACTTCTCAATAACATGGCTAGAATGACGTCTAGTTGAGGGGGATGCTTGTAGTCCCCCAACTGACGACACTTGTATTCCTACAGACATAAATCTCTCAGCCATGTGATCCACAAAAGACTCCTCCACATAGTTCTCTAACATGCTAGGTTCGCCCGACATTCACACTTGTAACCAAATAGAGAAGGTAGGAAAACAGACAAGTGAGGTAATCAATCGGATGGCGAGGTATATAAATCAGAGCATGATACAGTGGATTCTCTGTTAACTTGGATATAATGGGTTGCAAAAAGTGGTCCCAGAGTAACATCCGATGGGTTAAATGAGAAAGCATCGTAACAGATTCCTCCAACTGGTAGGAATGCATCCATCAATGTGAATCTATCCATTATGGCTTAGTCTCAATGATCCATTTGCTCATAACTGCATTTTCTAGTCATTTCGGGGCATCATTCGAATGGTCGGGGTAGCTCCAATGGTCATATTGCTTTGCCATGGCGAAGTCCCATTCTGTGTGGTTCTGCTATTCTGGAGAGCTTCAAGTTATGTATATCTTCCTCCTGTGTTAAGCCCTAATATTGGTTCATTACCCCTTAATTGGGGCATATTAGATTAGTAATGTTATTTTATTTATGTTGGATTTAGGCCATTAGTTGTAATTTAGATTAGTAATGTTATTTTATTTATGTCGGCTTTAGGCCATTAGTTGTAATTATACCTCCTAGTCTCCTATATATACCAAGGAGACATTTTCATTTTGAATCATCTTGTACTTGCACATTTAAGTTGGGTAAAAGGAGGTTGCCCCCTTGAAGAGGCTTATTCTCTGAAATTATCTCTTTTTCAAGGCGTTGAGTACTTTTCCTGAGGTTTTTCTATGCTATATTGATGTTTGGTTGTTAACATATGGTATCAGAGCTCAAGGTCTTGGGGTTTCGCTGCTACATCTGAGACACTGTGGAATTTTCGCTATAACTTTTTTTCTACAATTTTTCAGAAGGAATGGATTGGAGGATATTTAGAAGATGGATCAAGGTATTTTTTATTCAACATTCATCTTCTGAGGCCTTATACTTTCGGAGATATAGCCTATACAATATAGGGTTCTGGAATCATCCTGAAATGAGTCATTGTGGGATTTTCGCTATAAAAAAATTTCTGTAACGTTTCAGACCCTAAACTCTGGATAGCGTTTACAGAAATTAGTAGTGTATCTTTTTTAAAACATTCAGCTTCTGGGTCATCTTAAATTTGTATATACACCCTGTGTAAGATAGAGTATCTGACTAGCCCTATTGACTAGTCTCAAGAAGGTGTTCCAGGTAAAACAATCATAACTTCTTCCTAGAGTATCCAAACTGTGTGGGACTGGTTGCATTGGATCGCAGACAGTCTATAGTATTTTGGGTATGAGTTTCAGAATTGTATATCAATTATTTTGTGCAGGGCACACTATACAAGTGAGATCTCCTGGAAAGGCCAAAAATCAGCAAGTTGTGGGGAAGTTATTGTAAATTCCACTTGGCACATCCAATTTTGATCAGACCTATGGAATTGCAGAGAAACAATATTAGAGAAATACATAAGAGAAATTTTCATACCCAGAAGGGCCAAAAATTTGGAGATACAACAGAAGAAATATTGTCTAGCAAAACCACCTCAAAATCAAGGTTCAAAAGTGATACTTGGCCAACATGCCACCCAAAAAGGGAACTTCTACACCAAATGAGCCTCCAAAAAATCCTACTTGGACTCTTGATGAAGGTGAAGAAATGCGTAGGGACATAAATGAACTACAAAATAAGATGGATTCAATGGAAGCTAATTTGGACACTAAGATAGATGGTTTAAAAGAGGAGATCATGGAAGCATTAAAAAATTTCATAACGGAGAAGACACCTGAAAGTGAAAATGCATCCCATGAAATTCATGATGTGGACACAAGGAAGGTGAATCAAGAATGGAGAAACTCCAACTTTGGTTTGAAGACCAACCACGTTCCTATGATTGACATGAGGAAGTTTGATGGCAA
>ML784928.1:95364-114469 GCA_009831015.1 Picea engelmannii
CATCTTGTACTTGAACATTTAAGTGGGGTAAAAGGAGGTTTCCCCCTCGAAGAGGCTTATTCTCTGAAATTATCTCTTTTTCAAGGCGTTGAGTACTTTTCCTGAGGTTTTTCTATGCTATATTGATGTTTGGTTCTTAACATCCTACGACGTCTTCCTTCTATTTTCTGTAGCTTACTACATATTAGCTTTCTTCTTATTGATCTTCCTGGCCTTCTTTCCTATGATCTAAGCTTCTCTAACAATTTCTGGAGTCCTCTTCCCATTTGTCTTATTTTTTTGTCCCGATGAAAGGACTTTGCACTGCTGATGTTCTCTTATAGATTCTGAGTTTAATGTCCCTTCTCTTACTATTTCCTGGATGGCTATACTTCTTTCCTGCATGGACAAGTTTTTTAAGCCTTCCTGCGTTCTTTCAACTTCGATAGCTAATTCTTTGGCCCTCTTTTTCTTCGACCTATCCTCTTGTTCTTCTATTAGTCACTCTATTTTTCTAGTTATGAATTCCCTTAATTCTTTATTTTCCTGTTCTGTAGCTTCTTTCTCTGCTTTCCTTCTGATCTGATCCTTATCAATCTAAGTATTTCCTAATAAAAGTGGAAAATGGGCATTGTTATCAACAAACCTAATAACTTCAAAGTCCTTTTTTTTCGATGTTTCATGAGCAATCATAGGTATATTAGTAACTCTTCCACATAGGTCTATCCTCTTTCCTTTAAACAATCCTATCCTTCCCAATGAAAGTACCATAGCAGGCCTTCCCAAAATTTCCCACATGATTTTTAGAATAATATTCACATGTGTTTCTTCATCCAATACGCAATCTATGTCAAAGTCTTCTATTCTTGTAACTATGAGTTGTTTTTCTTTCATTATCTCTGAAAAAATGACATCCTTGTGGTCATCCATTTCTTTTTTTAATTGTACTAACAGAGTTTGATATTTCTTTGATTCATTCTCTTTATGATTCTCTAACATATCCTTAGTCTCTTGACCTTCTTTATAGTTTTCTTGTCTCATGTTCATCTTTTCAACTTTAGCAATCATCCTTGGGAAATCCTTAACCTCATGACCAATAACTTTACAATAAAGAAAAATAGGACCTATACCAGGGAATTCCTTAGAAATATGTCTCGGTCTTCTACAATGATAACACAATGTCAATCCTCTCTTTCTTTTGAATGAGCCCCAACCTTTCCTTTTCTTCATACTGGGATCACAGTGCTAGACCTACAATCTACAAAAATTCTTTCTAGGTTCCTACATCCACTTATTAGTCAAAAAATTCTTTCTATGCATACGAATAACTTATCTTTCTCTATTTCTATCAAATTTATTCAGATCTATGCTTTCTTCTAACTGTACCCTAGCTTGTATACTAGGAAAAAATCTATCAAACATGCCTAGATTCATGCTTTCGAAGAAAAAAATTCCACTTATCTTACCTTTACCAGAGCACAAAGCTTTAAGATCTTACCTCTTTTCTTTAGATTAGGTTTCTTTCTTATCACAAAGCTTCACAAGTTAGAATACTGTGCAATACAACAACAAATCTATGCACAAAGATTTATCTTTTCTTCAGTTCTCAGCAATCACAGTTTCAGGTGTCGACATCAGAACCATTTGTTGGCACAGGGGAAGACCCAAGGTTCAACGCTTCAATAACGCACCAAAAAATTCCTAACTACCAACCCTTTCGGCAACACCTACGAAGCAGATGAAGTCTCACCCGAGGTAGAGGTAGGGGGGTTGCAGTACTCGGGTGTCTACAACCAAGATGGGACATAGATATGTGATTACAACACTTAATAGAAACTTAAACAACAATATGAATTAGTTCACCAATATCATTCACATTGTAGATTAACCCTTATCACAAATCAACACAGTAACAATATAGATCAACCATTCTAAATCACTTAGCACATAGCATTAGTTCAAATATAGCATTCAAATACCCTTAAGAACTAAGCAACAACATCAAATGCATTCATCATACATTATAACAACAACACTAAGAAGATAAACAATATAATCCACATCGCACAAAGGACATCAAGACACAATATATACATGGTTCACCCCAGTTTGGGGCTACATCCACCAACAACTTCTTCTTCTTTATTAGTCTTCAATATTCTTACATTCATTTGCTCCTATGCACAAAGCCACAAAGCCAAACTATGCAGAGGACAAGAGATCTGCGTGCAACACACCAGATCCTACTTACCAAAATTAGGTCAAGGCACAAAGCCAACTCCTTAGTAGCACAAAGCCCTACTTTACACAGTTTGTCTTCTCAAGGCCACTTACAACCTCTTGCACTAAGCCAACATTAATGCTTACAACATATGGTGTACATAGACAACTATCATCACCCCCCTCTTACATCGCTTAGCTACTTATTTACACATTTACAAAAAGGCCTAATCATGGGTAAAACCATGGGCCAACATCCCATAACACGTTACATAAACCCTAGTAAAACCTTTGTTGGGTCCACAAGCCTACAAAATGAGTGAGATCCCACAATCTTAGCTCAACCTGGGTGCTCCATCTTCGGCCAGCCTATCGAAGTCCCAAAATTGGTCAAACACGACCAATGTTCCCTCAAAACTTGGTCAAGGGCCAACAATGTCATCGATGGATTCCCTTGGAATCTAGATTGAGTCAGCAAGTGGATTTTATTTATTAGTATTTTATTTCACACACATGTGTTGTATGATTTATTATAGTATGATTTATGTATATGGAATTATTGATAGTGTTTTTGTCAGTGGATGCAAGCTTGACGTTGCTTGCTAATCTGACTCACATAAGGCGTAGAGGGGACATGTACAGAAACCATGCATTTGAGGGAGAGGCGTAAAAACATCCCTACCATATCCAATTGGCACTCCCATCATTTTTTGAATGGTAGGTTAACAATTACCTAGTTCAAAAGGTCCACGATGTCATGAAGGAAGACTAAGACAATCGATCATGAATATTTCTAAGGAGCACGCAATAAGGTAGATTCCTTATTCCTTAGAATCCCTTAGTCTCTCACAAGTATGATTGAGTGGGGTTTTGTCTCCAAGGGTTAGAAAACTTCCAAAACAAGTCTAAGATGAGTGGCACCCTTGGAGCACAGAGGTGCATCTTGAAGGGAACACCGCGTAATTTAAAAATTGAAGTCAATAAATCTAGGTGGCCTCAAAAACATTGAAATAATTAGATGTTCTTGGATTAACTAATTAATTAAACAATAGATTATTAATGGAAAAGTCTAACAAGAGTCAAAGCCTAAGTCTAAGTTTGATTTGGGAACTATCTAAAATATTACAATTGGGATAAATCTAATACTAGGAAAAAGGTGGTAAAAATATAAAGATTGGATGAAATGCACATGTGTGCATGAATTTAATAAAAATGAATTTTGAAATGGAAATAAATAATAACTTGAGAGGTTGGGTGTACATAGAATAGAATCTAGAGTCAAAATACACTAGTCTAACTAGAAGAAGACTCCTAATCCAAATCCAACTAATATCTAGTTGGGAGACACTTCTTAAATGAGAATCTAGGGAACAAAGGGACACCTAAGAGTGAAACAAGGAACACATTCAGGAATGTGAGGGAATTTGACCTTTTTAAATAAAATTAAATTGGTAAATATTGGTGTAACTTGGGGAGAATATGACAATTGTGTGAGTGAATAATCCAAATTAAAATTAACTAAAAATTTGATTATACGTGCCTGAGCACTTGTGTCAGGGAAGAAATTTCTATAAAAAAAAATAAGGTAGAAGGGAAAGGGGGTTGATTTTATGAGAAATTTTATGTTGCAAAATTTTTATTGGACTCTATTTTACTTGTGAGAGTTGGGATACCAAGCTTGTAAAAAGAGTTTAAGCTCTTCCTTGTGAGGGAAAGTCTCGGAGCTATTTTTCTTGGTTTCTTGTGTGTGGCCCCTTTATGGCTTAGGGGGATAAGGGGGACAAAGTGTACCCATGCCATTAGCTTGGGGGTATCGATGAAGTCTCTATGATTAACAAGTGAAGGAAAGGAAGGAGCTCACGAATTTGAAGGGAATCTTCATTACACAACTTTCATTGGTCCCAATATTTTTATATTATGAATTTATTTGTATCATTAGTGTAGTAGTATGTTATACTTATAGGATCACTGTAGAATCACTGGAAAGCCTTGATGCCAAATTTTTACAATTGTTCTCAATGAATATTAACTCAGATTTTGCTGCCACGAATAATATTTACAGTGTTTATATTTAAATTTTCTTTGTAATTCCGGACGTTTTCCACTCTCTAAATTGGGGTGGCTTGATCCTCATTGTGAAATTCAAATTTATATTATGAATGGAATATGTTCTAATTTTTGTATTATATCTATATTTAAAGTTTGAATGATCTGAGTTTTTTAGTTGAGATTATTTTAGAAATTTAACAGTACATTGTTTGTTGGTAAACCAAGGAGTTAGTTCTGAAATTATATCATGAGTTTTGTTGTTTAATTTCATTTAAATCCAAATAAATTCATAGGATGGGATCTCTGTCGAACTTCATTCTAGATCCAAAATTTTGTATCATTTTCCTGTTAACACTTATGTCAATTCAATTTTGTTGTAGTATGGACCTTTGTTGAATTTTGTCAAATCCAATTTTATATCATGTTTTTTTCTATCGAATTTGTTGATAAATACGAAGTATATGTAGTATGGATGGCTATGTTTATTTGTAGTTTGAATCCAAAACTTTTTAGGATTGTGGGAAGCCTATTAAAAGTTTCTAGAGTTGGATTTTTTTTTTAACATATAGTGCGTTATCCCTTCTTCCTTGAAAATTCATGCATGTGACCATGGGCTAGAACCTAGTGCTGACAAAAAGAGTGTTATTCATAGCTTCAGGACTCTGGTTCTCCAGAGGTTTTCAACTTCAACACTCATTTTCATCCGAAGTGTTACTAGTCGAATTCATTCTTAAGAAAGGTTAACCAACAATTGTAAGTTAACCCTATATTTCCACTTTCCTCATAAATTTTTATGAATTTAATCTAAGAGTTGGCGAAGATTCTCTTCATGTGAGAATCTACATTGGAGATTTATTTCGCATCTCTGGGCTTCATGTTTTTTCTCCACTTTCAGAACTTTAGGTTGTTTCACATGGATTGCCAAACCGCCAAAGGGCTTGGAGATCTGATGAATTACAGCCCTACTTACATCAACAATTGTCATCCAGTATAGAATTCAAAACTCCGGGTGTTCCTCATCCTTCTACAACAACAACTCTTTTCCTCCAGAGTGTCGAACTATCGAACCTCCAAAGGACAAAGGTTCAAAGATCTAACAGTCCTCGATCGATCACTAGATGTATGGTTATCCTTCACTCCAGGACTGTGGAACTCCAGGTTTTCTTAATCCTTACCAACTACCTCTGAAACCAGTCAATGCGCTGAATCCTTAATAACTTAGTGATCTATGACTCAAATATTTCCATCAAACGATGATCAATATTTACTCCAGACTTTGGGACTTCAGGATTTCCTTAACATTTAACATCACAATGCTAATTTCATCGGAGTATCGAATTACCGAACCTCCGAAGAGATAAGGCTCATAAATCTAACGATCCTCGATTGATCACTAGATCTAAGACTGAACTTTACTCCGAGACTCCAGAGCTTCTAAGTTTCTTAGCTATTAGACAATTAGGACTCAAACTTTCCAAATTGTCTAACTCTTATGGGTCCAATGACTAGTATTCACTCACCAATCTATGGTGTAGTTTCACTTCCCAACTTTGAGCTTCGAGGCTCACTTAATATAAATAGCTCATATTTGTCGAAGTGATGAAGCTCAAAGGTGTTAGGGTTTAACGAGTGCACTACTCATGTATTATTGGATGGTTTTGTGGATTCTGACTCCTCACAATTAGATCTCATCCTCTAATTCCTTCAAAGGGATTTCAAACTTTTGGTTTCCTCACTTGAACCCTGCACATGATTTTTCTCCTGAGCTTTGGATTCTAATTGTTGTTTGTGCACTTTACGCCTCCCATAAGTAAGTTCAAAATATATCTCTTGAGCTTCATTTTTCCAAAAGGTATGGCCTTCGCCCACCTTGAGTGGTCTTGTTTCATCCTGCATTGTTTCTTATGAACTTGGGCCTTAAAGGGGCTCGATTTTACACTTCTAGAATTGGCTCTGGAAGTGTTTGCATTGTGACACCCAAAACATAAAATTTGTGTTTCTTATAGAACTTTTTAACTCATTCTCATAATAGACTTCCACTCGATTGCATAATTTATTCATTACAATATCAGTTAGTTCATAAAGTACATAATAAGCTTACAATTTCCTTTGTGTTGAGAGATTTTCTTTTCTTTTATTTTCCTCTTTCAAATTTTTATGTAGATTAGATATTTATCTACTTGGTTGTAACCTATAGGGTTGTCACACTTATTCCAAGTAAACATAAGTAAAATTGAAATTGTCATAAATGATAGATTGTCTATTTAAGGATCTCTGGTTTTTACTATTAATTTTCTGTCATGATACTATTGAAAATCCTTCCTAACCTTTAAATTAGTAAGATGAATAATTATTTTAATAATATATAATGTGTTATGAAGTGATGACCAAGATACCAGATTCTCTGTATTATTTTTTAAGAATTTGCAACGTTCTTCAGTGTGTTTTATGAAATTTTTCCATGTGTCACTACTTTGAACCTCTCATAAAAGGAGTAATAGAAAAAATGGCATACCTTGCTAAATTTTGGCTTATTCTAGAGAGTGACATTGTAGAGCATGCCCTGCATGAAATATTTGTTGAATTGATCATAAACTATTATACAACATACTAAAGCCTGTACCCTAATAGACACATTTTTTTTCACTAAATTTGGATATTTTATGAATAAGTTATGACATTTTTATCCGAAACACCTGTTTTTGACTAGTTTTAGGACTAGCCACAAACCCTGTTTTCCATAGAGTGTAACTTCAAAAATACAATGAACCAAAAGACAACATTTTTACCACAGATACTTGGATATTTTTTCTCAATGGAATATAAATTCCATGGTCTAAATCCTTATAGAAAAACATTTATAGAGAAAATGGTGAGATGACCTGTAAATAACATACCTTAGAAAGCACCATCAAAATAATTTACCCTTCCTTGCATTTCGGCCTTCTTTTCTTCACCTTCCCTCGGAATTTTGGCTTAGATATCCTTGGTTACCTCAGACACATATATATATTCAATATTCCCAAGTGTTATTAAAATGAGAGAGCCTTGCCTCTTATTTATACTCTCCAAGTAGCTTCCTTAAAAACATCTTCTTGGTCACTTGGCCACACTTTCCTTATTTTAGGGTTAACCCACTTCTAATTTCTCCATTATATTTATTATTGAAATAATTTATTTTGTATTCACTTTGAATTATAATACACTCATTACTTCACTTTATTATTTACCTTTTAAAATATCTTAAACCACTTTCACTACTTTGACCTTTTGGGGCTTCTAGATGACATATGAGGGTCCTCCAACTTTGTAAGGCCATAACTCTCAAACCATGAGGAGTTATGTGATGTTCCACATACCACCAGAAATAGAATGACATGTAATATCCATATGGAATAGTATTATCTAGAAATATATCATAACTCATACTGTTATCCATCAAACAAACTTGGGTACATTACCCAAACCTGGGGTCTCCAACTTCTCATGGCCATAACTCTCTGACTGTGAGGAGTTATGTGATGTTGCACATACCACTGCAAATGGAATGAAAATCATTACCTATCTAAGATAGTTTACCTGACAAATTCAGTGTCCTTCATCTCATTATTCCACAATTAATCATGGGTTCTCTTACTTCGCAAATCATCTTCTCGTGAGGGCTTTCACCATAAGGGGACCACTTTGGATTTCATCCATCTTTACTTCTTATCAACCATGACAAGACAATAATGAGTCATCTTTACATCAAACAATATTGGGTCCATTACCCAAACCTTTGTGTTGTGGGGCTTTCTTCAAGGGTTGACATCAATGACAACCAACCTTAATCAACACAAAGTCCCCCAAAAATGTCATATAGGGCCTCAAAATGATTCTAGAAGTTGAGAACCCAAAAAAATACCGAAAAACCGCCAAGATGGAAAACTATTTTTCGAGTATGTGGAATATGTGGGTGGCCACCAATATCCACCTAGATCAATCATCCCTTCTTAAGAAGCAATTTTCTCCATTGCATTGAGTTATCGAGCGAGAGAGGGAAGCGTTTGTTGAATCTGAATCTTTGTGAGATGCTTTCTTGTTGAATACATCACATTTCTTGGTTTGTTTAATTTTGTCATGAACCTGTTGTTGGTGGGGTTCAATCTATTCAACCAGTCGGGCTATGTGAGATGACTGTGTGAACAAGTATTTTTTGTTCTTTTCTATAATCTTGTTGACTTGATTCTATTGGATAGAAGGTGCTTGGTCCAAGGCTGTAGTGGTTGCGATATCCTTTTGTTCACCTTTTGAACAAATTGTGTAGAAGCTGAATTTTGTAGTATGAGATAATACTTTGCAGCATTGTTTAGGTGGGATAGTAGTTGGACCTACCTTTGGTATTCTATAGAGATAACCCCCCAAAGTAACAATGACACTATAGGGTTAAGACTCATAAACAACATGGCGCTTCCACATATATGACTGACCTAGGAGAACATCACAGACATATAGTGGGAAAACATCACATAATACCTCATCCTTGAAGGGTTGGATGTCGTATGACAATCAAAACTGTTGGCGGACATGAATATCTCATCCCTAGAGAAGCCACCTAATGTTTTATGGATGTGGGTGTGGTTTTGTCGACAATCCCAATTGTTTGACGACCTCTACTGAAATGAGGTTCTTCTTGCTTCCACTATCAACAATAAAATGTAGTGGGGTCTTCTTCACCCGCATCTGTGAATGAAAAAGGTGCTCCCCTTCTTGAGGATCTATTGGTTCTTTCGGTTGAATTGTAGTTGTCGCGACAATAGCAGTGGGGTTTTCATCGATGATATGTCTTCTATTAGTATTTTATGAATTAGGGTCCAACTCCTTGTCTTTGATCTCGACCACCAATGACCTTTTTGAGCGACATTCATTGGTGTTGCGCCAGGGGATTTTTTGGAAATCACACCATTTTTCAGTGTCCTTTCTCTTTCTGTGACCCTTATTTTTCTGTGGCTTGGACTAGTTTTCAGGAGGTTGTTTGTTAGGGTCGTCTTTATCATACTTTCTTTTTTGTATATTTGCAAACCTGAACTCCCATTTTTTCTGGTGCCTAAATTTGTCCTCGATTGTAAGAGCATATATTGATAAGAAACACCTAGTGATGAGATGCCTGCAAAATCCATTTCAGTTTGGATGTATCTTTGTAGAGCCCCACCGTATTTCAGAACCATATGTCACTTGGAGCCTTTGATACCCAGATTGGTGTGCAAGGTATGGAAGGTATTGGTGAACTCCATAACTTCTTGGCCTCTCTCTTTCCACAATGTGGTCCATCTCATGTACTTGTCCTCATAGTTTCCAATAGGGTAATATTGTTCCTTGAACGCATCCACAAAAAAATCCCAAGTGGGCTTGACCCCATATATTCCCTATTCCTCTGTAGATCTTTTATCCCAGTAATTTCCCCACCAATGTTTGACATGGGGGAGAGCCTTAAGGAGTGCGAAAGTGATTTTTTCCCTGTCAGAAAAATTGTGAACAAAGAAATAACCTTCTAGAAGATTTAACCATTTGTCTAGGGAATCCACATCTATCTAATATTCAAATACAAGAATATCAAAATGAACTTGTACCTTGAAAGGAGAGGTGCTTCCAAAGTGGCTATTTTATGAAGATGCACCTTGTGCTATCGACAGGTGTTGAAGGATGTGAGAAAAATTCTCCATCATTTCATCCCTATGTTGCATGAGAAATTTCTTAAGAAACAAATTGATAGAATCTTTTTCTCCATCATTTTTCTTTTATTCTACCATGGAGGGTTTTTTGGGCATGTGAGATATATTTTCCTAAAGAGAGACAATCTCGAGACCCAACTTACTGTACTTGGACCTTGTCGGGGACATGCACTGAAAAATGATCAAGATAATCCTTCTATGATACCACTGATCTGAATTATTTTTTAGAACGAAATGAAAGCAGAGATATTACAATGAAATACACATAAATATTTCCATAAATAGAGAAGTTTGGAACCTAAAAAATGACCCCATAAGTTTCTAACTTAAAAACCTGCCAAAAAACTGCAAAGATGGAAAACTATTTTTCGAGCCCATGGAATACATAGCTGGCCACCGATATCCAACTGGATCAAATTTTTATCAAAATTTTCATTTTATACATAAAATGTTAAGCTAATAAGGCCTTCTTTATTACATATTATGTACATGAAAAATCAATTATGATTTTATTAGAGCGTTTTGTCATGATTTGTCATTTTCAAAACAAGTTAAGTCCATTCAATAAGTCAAGACTAAGATGAATTTAAATTGTCTATCGCTCATCTCCTTTACAACATTTCAATGTTTAAAATTGTAGAGAAATGACCATATAAACATTGCAAAGTTAAGTCGCATCTATTGATAAATTAATTTAAGATGCGATCTTTTAAAGGTAATGTTAAATGGGATATAATCAAAAGTTGTGAACCTTTTCAATAGTTTACTCACATTATCCTTACTTTCTAGTTTTGAAATAATGATCAGATTAAAACGTTCTGCAATAAAGATAAAATTAATAAGAAATTTAAAGGTATGACTTGAAGGGAAACACTTAAACATGATAAGAAAGGAAATAAGTAATGAAAAAGAAAAGAAGAGAAGACTTCCTTGAATGATTATTTTCCTTCATCCCTAAAGTGATGTCTTTCTAAACTTATTCAAATCGAAAAAGTGAAAGAAAGAAAATAAAATCTAACCTATTCCTAAATATACTCTAAACTATTCTTCTCTACATGGACTAAGTGAAATGGAATTTCCAATGTAACCATTGAAGTAACTTAAATTTTGCAAAGACAATGAAATTTCCAATTAGTAAGATGGATTTAAGTATTTTATAAATGAAAATAAACACATCATACTTAACTTTACCTTTATGTTCTTCATTCAGAAACAATGTAAGTATATTCTTACCATTCCATTGAAATTTTTTAATATATGAACCCTCTAACCAATATGTAGTTCTGTCATGATATGGATCACAGAAGCATGGAAGAATGTAACTAAATTTAGAAAACTTGCCAAAATTATGGGAACCTGACATAACCATTGGCCAAGACCAAAGTGACCCATTCTCCTAACAATTCTCCACCTTTTCATGATTTTATTCGCATGGAGGATATGAAAAAACATGTCATGAATACTCCCTAGATTTTTAATAAGAAACAAAGTAAGCATGACTTTACCATTAATCTGAATATTTTTTAGATATGAATTATGAATCCAATCTTCAATCATATCATGAAACTTAGAATGAAATTATCACTTTGATGAGTTATATCTACAATTGATAATCACATCGTACGAGGATTCATTATAGAAATCAAATTGTTGGTTTGAGCATTCCTTTTCATGAGATGAATTGGTTCCAAATGTGCAATAGAATCATGAGAGTTTAATCTAATCAATGAATGAATATGAAGTATGGAATATTCGATCTCCATAATGAATGCATTGTATTTTTCAAAAATAAATTTTGTAGAATCATCTTGTGACATATATTTTTCCAATGCGAGTGATGAAAGTGAAAGAGCATCAAATCCGACTTCATAAATGTTATGTTCAAAATTAATTTCACCAAATCTTGACCTATCAAAAAGATCATATTATGATGGGAAAGAGTAAGATATCATGGATAAAATATCATGCGTGCCAGAATATAAGAAGAGATCAAGATATAAAGAGTAAAATGAATTAGAAATTAGCACATGAAAAGATTCTCTTGAGCTATGATAATTAACAGTAACGGCCTCGCCGTTACGACAACAAGTGACGTACGACATGTCATTTTTTTTGGATAAAAGAGCAACACTGTCACCCCCTCAATTAGAGCTTGTAATGTACCCCAAATTTACAAAAGTCAAAAAAAAAAATGCTAGGTGCATTAATGCTTCTTGACTCTTCCCTATTTGTTCCACATAACATTATTATCATAACACCAGAAATTTAATGTATGATTTTACTTATGATGTCTATTTAGAGACTAAGTTATGATTTCCATAACCATGATACTATTCCTATCATGGTGCATCTAAAATAGTTATTTACCATAACATTAACTCGTAAAACTTCACATAAGAAAACTCTTGACATACCATTTTGCATGCATACATAATTGGTCAAAAATTTTCTTAATATATATATATATCTCCTACCTAGATATATGTATAAATAAGGTAGGTCGTAAGGGTTATTTCACAAAACGGTGTGCTTAAAAATTGTATTTAAAAAAAGACCCTTCACCACAATGGGGCCTTAACCAAAAGCCAACATAAGTGATCATAGGGATTCTATACATATCATAGCCCTATCTAAACTACCATTCTTATATAAATAAATGACGTGTAACATAGGTTCTCACATAACCATTCACCGCACCTAGTAATTCGTATTGATATATGTAATATCTAGAAAATAATTAATTATTAAACTTTGTATTCAGTTAGGAATTTTATTTCCGTTTTTGGCAAATTTTTATTTGGAAAATTATTGCCATTTATCGAAATCTGAATTTGGAATTTGATTATTTGTAATTAATTATTGTGACTGTTGGTTAAATATTTGACTTTCCCAACCAACTCTTTGACTGTGACACATGTAAAAGACAAAAAAAAAAATTATTGATTGTTGAAGGAAAAATGGAATAGCAAGGCTAAAAATAGTTGACCACGATTCCATGAGTGGGGAAAAAACATGAGTTACCTCAGGGCTGAATTTTACAAGTGGAAAATGAGGAATTTGACCAATAGCAGCCCCTAAAAATCGAGGATTTGTAAAGCTATGAAAATTCCCAAGGAAGGAAAAATACCTAGGCACAAGATGCTCATGATATAAAACATACGGGAGGAGGCAGGATAATGCTTAGTATGTTGGAGAAAGGATATCACTTGTTGCTATGAAAATTGTTTTGAGTGTGAGGCAAGGGGATTTATTGATCTGAAAGAGGACTGTAGCGAAAGAGGATCATTGGAATTCTTTCTTATGGACTCATGGTCAGGCTAGGGGGTGAACAAAGAAAGTAGTTTGGTTGTTCTGTTCTACGATTGGGTGGAACATGGTTGTTCCATTTGTGTTCCAACATATGATTCAGATATGTACATATAGTTGTTTCCTTCTTGAATGTTTTGTTAATTAGTCGCTGACAGAATGAAATGGTTATAGGATAATTTCCTTACAGGTTGAATTCATTCACTGAAGAAATCTACTGTCAGTTTTAATTGCTAATGAAACTGAGTTATGTATATATGCATAGATAGTAATATATGTATACGTTGGACTAGGCATAAAGAAGGTTAGAACTATTGGTTGTATTCTGAAAAAATTATAAGTGCATATGTGCTTAAATAAAACATAACCATGTATATGTATTTATGTACATAAACATACATGCAGAATACCATATCAGTATCTATACAGGTACCATAGAATAAAGATAATGCAAATAACAGTTTCCCCTTTGAAGACAAATTACATTTTATATATACGATGGTCCATATACAATTAGATATTCAATATCTTACTTAACACATGCTATCCTAGCTATTTTTAACCGTGGAATCGTATTCAAAATGGGGTTTTCCCTTTACAATCTATTTATTCCATTAAAGAATTAAAATACAAATCACTAGTTTATCCATGAAAACCTAGTTAAAACAATTATCACAGTAGAGTACCCTAGGGTGAAAACCCTATATAAACTAATAAACAAAACCTGGGGAGTTAACATTAAACGTTGATATTTGGAACTCGAATACCTTTTGAGTAAGGCGATCCCTTCGATCTGTTTTCCTCAGAGCGATTAAATACAACAAGGGGAAAATCGACAGAATTAGTAAATAGTGTTAAGAAATCAAACATAATTAAATATTGAGGATTCAAATAATGAATAATACTTAGCTTTAATCTAGCATGAATGCAATTCTCCACCGACATTGAAGAAAACGAATTGTCCACAGTCCAAAGGGGAGGAGTGGACCCTGAAATGGCTAATGGGTACCCTCGCAAGGAAAATAGGGCCCCATCATTAGTTTTGTAACTGAAAGGAATCTAACAGAATGCTCCATAATGTAAACAAGTCATTAAATTAGTGCTAAAAAATTTAGTATTTTTCATAACCGAAATAGTTAAAGTTCACACGGTATAGTCGTATGTTCCATAGAGGCATAAAATCCCAATTTGGGACTACAGACAAATTTGCGGGACTTTCCTCCCATAAATATTAAAAGTTACGAGTTGTTGATTAAAAACTAAGACAAGATTACAACCGGATTTCAAGCACACGGGAATTAAGTTGACTATTATATAAGTTTAATTGAGGTATAAAATCAACTAGAATTTAATTATATACACAGAAATAAGCCTTACGACCTTAACGGAATTTTGTATAAATATGTGAAACTTGAATAGGAAAATATTACAGGCCTGTCACTAAATTTGTGTATTTAAGAAAGAAACCTCACTACTTACACAGGGGACATATTTACAAATATACACCGTGAAATTTGAAAATGAAATAAATCACATTAAGTCGCGGGAGGTGTATGCTCAGATTTAAGAGCTGATAGTTCAGGAATTCTTTCCCTCTATGCCTCTTTACGAATCCAGTAGATTTATCATAGAATAAAAATAGGAACAACAAACATACATCTTATACATATATTGAACACCATAAGTGGATCTAGGAGTGACTATAGGAACCCAGAGAAAGATTTAACCAAGGGGTTTCTTGGGCGATAGACATGCTATGAACATCTTGAATAAAAATAAAAGTATAAATGATGCAGAGAAGATCGAGGTCATGACCTTGTCGAAAAAAACTTAATACTATTAAAAAGTAGGTTTTTGAAAAACTAATAAACTCTATTTTAAACTAAGAGAAAACACAAACTTCTCGAACAGAGGATCGCTAGTGCACGGATACGTATGCTTACGTTGCACAACACATAGAGATCATTTTTACGCAAAAGTTAATCAAGAACTTTCAACTTTATGACCTTTCTTCAAGGGTATTTTGTTACAAATATCATACTGAGGCTTACCCAATGACCAGTTTGGAGAAACTAGGAAGTAACACGTGATGCGTGGGGTTCTATTCTTCAACATGTGCATAGGACACAAAATAGGAAGAATAACCAAACCAATGCGTGAAAAAGAATTACGCAGGTAAATGGTATGATTATGTTCGTATATGTCTTCTTCATATTAATAATACCACCAGACATTACAGAACAAAGCTACATATTTATAGGTATGATATCTCTCATGGAACGAGGTTAGAGATTTAGGGTTAATCCTTTAAAGACAAACAAAAAACACTTAAAACTTGTTAGTGGCATAGGAATTAACCTTTCTTATGGGAGGAGCTGAAATAGTACAATGACACAACTAAAGGATGCTAACATATAAAGGATTCTCACATAACCTAATCCGAGAAATATGAATCAGAGTAGTGGAATGAGATAAAATGTGTGTAGAGGTAGTAACCTTTACACTACAAAACTTAGGTATGCCTAACTTACAGGATGTGGAGATTACCTTTTGCATATAGTAGAGGCACCTGATATGCATTAACCCCCTCCATCACTTTGTTCTACAGGACTGGTTGTCCATCCTTACCGGTCAAACAACAAAAGAATGAAAAACGCGCAGAGAAAAAACCCTCGACATGCCTAGGTAGAGCGTTATAATGAGTTACCTCAGTCCTCTCCAGAGGAGTATCATGAGGGTTGTTATTTAGTACATTGCCATGTGAAACAATGTAGGTGGCCATTTTGTATTGGACATGGTGGCTGAGTGTCAGTACCAAGGAGGTACCTTCGCACGTAGCCATAAATGGTTTAGACAAGGTTTTAATACAATGGGTGACATTTCCTTTATTTCGACTTCTTATCAATTTATTACAAAATGGTGATACGAGCCAGTTATGGCTATGGATGCACCTTTTAGTCACACCCACTCCTATTTTAGTTATAAGTCTTACCTTCTGGTTCCAATTCGTTATCGAGCTCAAAATTGGTGGTTGGTATCGTTAGGGATGTTGGAGAAATTTCTATTTTCGACACACTAGTTCAGTGGGAGTAACACTAGTTCATTGGGAGTTAACTAAATAGTTCTATTTTAGACTTTATAATCTTAGACTATCACTATTATGCATGCAATCCTAATTATAGGATGTCATTGTCTATATGAGTGAAGATTACTCACTCATTAATTAGATAATAATATACATTAATTCTCATTCTTCATTGTGTATCTCTCTTCCTTTTCTTGATAATCTTTGTGTGTGCATGCTTTAGCTAGATCTTGTGTGCAGGTTTCCATGAAACACTGACATGGTATTGGAGATATGTTGCTTGGAGCAAGCCAGATAAGCCAAATAATAAGTAAAATTGGAGTTTCGACGAGCTAAATCTGTGGTCCTACCTTTCAACCGTTATTCTTCAAAAAATATTACATTTTTGAAGAAACAACCCCCATGGAAAGTAAATAGACCCATTTTGGAAGTGATTTTTCAACTTTTTGGTGAGATTCTTCATCATTTTCTTAGAAATTAAGCTGCAAGATAGCCTCCTGAAACTGATACGAATCTGGGGTCGTACCTTTATATATTGATTTCTCCCAAAATATTAAGTTTTTGAGGAAACGTTTTGCGTGAGAAGTAAATCAACCCATTCTGCAAGTGGGTGTTCAACCGTTTGGCGAGATTCCTCATCGTTTGATCAGAAATTAAGTCAGAAGATCATCTCTTGAAACCGATACAAATTTTCATTTAAAGTGCCCTTTCTGCCATGATTTCTTAATTTTTCACTTGCAGATTGAGAGTAAATTTTTAGGGGTTCTTAGAAACAATGAGAGAGATGGATATGAAAACTATTATATAGTCAAACTTGGTGGTAATCCTCACACCATACAATTATTTTGATTGAAATCCCAAGGAGACATTCCAACTCAAAAGAAAAGGACTGTATAATTTGACGATGGAAATAGAAACAAAACCTACATCAGCGATTGAGAATATGAGATGGGCAAACCGTAAGGATGAGACCACAAGACTACTTCTTGATTTAATCTCCTCTAATTTATGGTTTCATGTTGCTTCATGCAAGACTCCAAATGAGATCTGGACCACCCTAGAAGGACTCTTTGGAAAGCAAGATGAGATGTGAGGTCATATGCTTGAGGTAGAATTGAATACCTTAAACCCTAAAAGTTTTGATAATATACATGATTTCTTTACTAAATTTAAATCTTTGATTTTGAGCTTGGGTGAATGTGGTATTTACAAGTCTACATGAGAGAAACAACTTATTCTAACAAACTTGGCCAAGCTAGGACCAGAATACATTGTATATGTCCCCAATTTCCATTCTGGCAGATGTCTTTTTGGAACCAATTGCAAAATGCCTACGTTGGCTCAGTTCATTGAGTATCTTACACAAGAGCAGACAAAACTCATACAGATGGGCCTCATGAAATATCCCAAAGAACATGCATTCACCATGCATAATGGAAAAGGGTCATCCAAACAGAACGGGAAGGAGGGATATTCCATACCCTTTAATGATTCTTCAGGTTCCAAAGACTCTTCAGATTCCAAGAAGAGGAAGAAGGGAAAGCGACGCACTTACTCCAGTAAACCGAATCATGAAGAATCCACATGCATGAAGAAATAGATCGATCTTATGGCATAGTCACTTCAGCAGAACAACCTTCGAGACTTCATTCCAAAGGGAGTCAAGAAGAAGAAGGAAGAATATCCTTCTCCTAATAAAGGTAATCATCATTCTCTAGTTGCAATTAATTCCTCCTCTGATTCATGGATTATAGATTCTGGTGCATCCCATCATATGGAAGTGAAAGAGGATTTTTTCTCTTCCTTGAGTCCATACTCAAGAACCCCTATTTTCATGGGATATGATACTCCAGTAACAGTAGCATGAGAAGGGAGAGTGGAATTCCACAATGGTATTTTTGAGAATATTTTACATGTTCCAAATATTTCTATGAATCTTATCTCAGTTTATCAGATCACTCAGAAACGTAAAAATTTTCAATTTACATTAGATTTAGTTTCAGTAATTGACATGCATAAAAATTCCATCATTGAAATTGGTGAGGTGGATCACAAGTCAAGGTTATATAAATTCAATAATTTTTATGAAAATGAATCCTATATTCTACTTACACATAAGGAGAGTACTTTGCATGCAGCTCTAGTGCAACATGCATATACTCTTGTGCTTCCATCAGTTTCAAACATCAAATATGATTCCATACACTAAGATTATGTACATGGAAATAAGTAGGTAATAAATCCAGATAAAAATCCAACGCCAAAGCTTCAGAAGATGCCCAAAAAGGCACATATGACACTTTAGGCAGTAGGAAACCTTGCAAGGAATCCATTGGATTCAAGGAGGACTCGATCTCAGCATGAGGAGTCTTCTCATATACTTTCAGCTTCAGAACCTGTGATTCCCATGCATTGTTATATGGTCCAATTTACTGATCTACATACCTACAATAAGGATGTGGGAAATCCATTATGGAAAGAATCCATGAAAAAGGAGTATGACTCACTCCTAAAGAATCAAACTTCACATCTAGTTATACTTCCACCATAAAGGAATATTTTCAGGTACATATGGGTCCACAAAATCAAGAGGTAAAGGCTAGACAGATTGCCAAAGGACTTCATCAGATCCACAAATATTTCTACATCTTCACAAAGGATTTCAGTGAGTAGAAGTTTCACACAAAACGTTTGCCTAGAAGCTACCATTTTCTTCTTTTGATACATTATCTTTTGAGGGGGGGGGGGGGGGGGG
>ML784928.1:114484-135922 GCA_009831015.1 Picea engelmannii
GTTGTTCCCACTTGGTTTTCCCTCTTTCCTCACTTTTATTTAGTGTTCATTAGTTTCATTATACATGAGTACCTAAAATGAACTAGTATTCGGGACTCATTTTTTACTCCATAGTGACATTCAGGGGGGGTGTTGGAGAAAATTTTATTTTCGACACACTAGTTCAGTGGGAGTAACACTAGTTCATTGGGAGTTAACTGACTACTTCTATTTTAGAATTTCTAATCTTAGACCATCACTATTATGCATGAATTCCTAATTATAGGATGCCATTGCCTATATGAGTGAAGATCACTCACTCATTGATTCTCATTCTTCATTGTGTATCTCTCTTCCTTTTCTTGATAAGCTTTTTTTGTGCATGCTTTAGCTAGATCTCATGTGTAGGTTTCCATGAAACACTGACAGGGGATCCATAATGATACCCAACTGCAAAAACTCTTACTAGTCCTGTTGTATACTGCTTGAAGAATTTTAACATAGAAACCTTACCATGAACGAAGTATTGCATTATACGGGTTAATAAACAAAGTCCACACATAGATTAAAGTTTGCGATGTTTTTGGGAAAGGAAATGCCTATGTTATAAATTGGATTTCTCATAGGATCCCTTTAATTTATAAAGTAATGTTTTTTAAGGATGAAGTAATTATCACGATATACAAACTTAATAAGTAAACCCTCTGTTTGACACAAATCTGCGATGTATATGATAAGGGAAAATACCTTTGCTTTGGAATGTGTCATGAACGTAAATTCTATAGTATGTAGTATAGAATACTAGTATAAGTATGTTAGTGATTTTAGGATGGGGTTGAAAATTGGTTTAGGTACTAAATTAATTATACCTGTATCAATGAACAAGATTATTGTCAACTATAATAATAATAATAATAATCTATTTTTAAGGTCACATCCAAGCCAACACACCAAATTGGTGTATGAGACCCCCTTGTTTGTGGGACAAAGGACCCCCGTCCACCCAACGATTTGATTGGTAAAGTATACAAAGGTATACATACCATACCCCCCTCTGGATTTGAACCTGTGACCTCTTAAGAGGAAACACATGTTCTTAACCATTAGGCCCACTTAGGCTGTATTAATTGTTAGTATATAGTGAATAGGTGCACTTGCATCTTAATGACAAAACATTTAGGTAGGTTCCTGGATAGACATTAGGATAGTTAATATTTTCGTAATGATTACTCAATATGAATTGGTGTATCATTCAATGTAACTCTAGAGTTAAATTTAGTCTACATGGTATTACATTTTGAAAAGATAAGCATAAGTTTTGGAATATAATAGGAATGGCATAATTACTCTGATTTTATTTAAAGAATGTTTTTTGAAAAAAAATATTGAAGGAGAAAGGATATTTAATATCCCTAATAAAAAAATAAATTATTTGGTAAATTTTGGGTACATTACATATGGTATCAGAGCCGAAGGTTACAACACTTGGACCTCAAAGCAAGGCCAAAGTTAGTTTAGTATATTTTATCATGTTAAATGAAAAAATAACAAAAAAGGTTATTGTTACAAACAATTATTTTTTGTTTTGTTTTGATAATGGAAACACAGAACAAAGAGGAGATCAAAATTGAGGAGAATCCAGATCAAGGACCTCCTAGAGAGCCAGGGAAGAACAGTGAAGGGAGTTCAGCCACCCAGGTTCTTGAAACAATGATGAACCTTATCGTGGAGCTGCAAGCGTTCAAGGAAGATAATGAAAAACTTAAAAAAGAACTCAAAGACCAACAAGGGATAAATGAAGTGTTGATGTGCATCATCGTAACAAAGAAGAGTCCAAAATACCACGACAAGGAAGAAGCGATCAGCAAAAGAGCCTCCAAAAAATTTGTTCCTGAAGAAGAAAATGAGAACAGTTTTTCCGAAGGAACACCAATAGTAGAAAATAAAAAAACCATAGGAAGAAAAAGTAAATAGGTGGATCACCTGGAAGGTGAATTCAAGAAAATCAAACTGTCCAATTTTGACGGAGATTCCAGGACAAGGGAGGAGGCTGAAGCATGGTTACTGGATATCAAAAAGTATTTCCATATCTATAATTATTCTAGTAACATGAAAGTCATAATGGATATATATAACCTGAAAGGAAAGGCGAGAATCTGGTGGCAGTACCTGAAGTTGGCCAAGGGCTTAAAAGAAAAACATATGGAATGGTCGTATTTCAAGAAATAATTCAAGAAACAGTATTTATCATAAAGTTATTATGAGAGAAAGATCAAATAATTTTATGCGATAAGACTTTGCCAAATGACCATGGATGACCTGATAAATAATTTCTTGAATTATTAATATTTGTGCCATACACCAGGGAAGACAAAGTAAAACTCCAGTGGTTCCTAAGATGCCTACCACAGTTCTATAAGGAAAAAATTGAATTCGACAACCCCAATACCTTAAGAGAAGTTTTTAGAAAGGCCCAGATCTGCTATGATCAATACAAACAATGGTCTAAACTTCCTAAGGCTTAGAAAGATAAGAAATAGGACAAAATAAATCAGAGGAAGAAGGGCTTCCAACCCGCCCCTTTCTGGAATGTGGAAAATAATTTCCAAAGGAAAGATTTTCATTCCAATAACCAGAACACCCAAGGGGGATGGAGACCAATTAATTTGGGAACCAAGAAATTTGGGGACAGCCCCAGGGAACCGTTAAAATTATGGGAGTGTGGAGAACCTCATTTGAGGAGGAACTGTCCACGTTTAACTTCAGCAACAAGGACCACAGTTCATAAAATGCAAGAGGCCTCTACGGTATGATATGTGGGAAGGAGCGTACAAAAAATTAAGGCAGTTGTCAATGGCCGACAAGATGATCATCAATCCACTATAGCGGAAGTTGAAGGTAAAGCTAGCAATAGTCGTATTTCTATTTTAATTGACCCAGGAGCTACTCTGAGTTATATTACTCCTCGTATAGTTGATTCAAACAAGATTAAGAAATCAAAGCATACTAAATCCTGGTTAGTATAACTAGCAATAGGGACAAAAAAGAAAGTAACAGATTTTATTTCTGATTGTGAACTCAGTTTAGATGGCCAAAATAAAAAGTTAAATATGAATATTTTATTGTTAGGGTTGTACGATAAAATCATTGGAATGGACTAGTTAGAGAAGCATAAAGTAATTTTGGATTGTTACGAAAAATCACTTACATACAAAGATGGAAAAAACATAGTTAGGATAGTACAAGGCATCATAAAACCATTCTTAGTCAAGCATATTTCAGCAATGCAGTTTAAGAAATAAAAGCATAAAGGTTGTCAGATTTATGTTATTCAAGTGAGAAACATATTAGAAAAGAAAGATAAACCTAGCCTAGAAGACTTTACCGTATTACATGAGTTTAGGGATTTATTTGTGGATGAAATACCAAAACTACCTCCAAGAAGAGAGATAAATTTATCTATCAATCTTCTACCTGGATCAACCCCGATATCTAAGGCACCCTATACAATGAGTTTACCCGAATTGACAGAACTGAAAATTAAACTACAAGAACTTTTGGACAAGGCATACATCAGACCAAGTGTCTCACCTTGGGGAGCACCTGTCCTTTTTGTTAAAAATAAATATGGAACTTTAAGATTATGCATTTCTTATCGACAGTTAAACAAAATGATTGTTAAGAACAAGTATCCCCTACCCATAATTAACGATCTCTTTGACCAAGTGGGAGGGGATTTTTTTTTTCTAAGTTAGATTTAAGATGTATTTATCACCAGGTCAAAATAAAGGATGAAGATGTAGGTAAAACAACGTTTAGAATGAGATATGGACATTATGAGTTTTTGTGTTATTCCATTTGGTCTCACTAACACACCAACAACATTTATGTATTTAATGAATAACATATTCAGTCAATATTTGGATAATTTTTTTTTTTGGTATTTATTGATGACATTATAGTATATTCGAAAATGAAAGAAGAACATGAAGAACATCTAAACATAGTACTGGAGAGCCTAATAAAACACAAGTTGTATGCAAAATTTGGCAAATGTGACTTCTACCAAAAGAGAATATAGTACCTAGGACTTGTAATATCTGAAGAAGGTATTGCAGTCAACCTAGAGAAGATAAGAGCCATCATGGAATGGCTTATCCCTAAAGATGTGGAAAAAATTTGATCATTCATGGGAATTACTGGCTACTACCACATATTTATCGAGGGATTCTCTAAAATTGCATACCCAATAACATCCCTACAGAAAAAGGGGACAAAGTTTACTTGGTCACATAAATGTCAGGAAAGTTTTAATAAGTTAAAGGAACTGTTAACTACCACACCTATTTGAAAGGTAGCAAACCCTGATAAAGACTTTAGAGTTTGTGTGGATGCAATCAAAGAAGGTTTGGGAGGTGTCCTAACTCAAGAAGCACATGTTATTTGTTACAAGTCACAAAATCTAAAAGAACATGAACGAAACTATGTCACACATGAAATAGAATTAGCAGTTGTAATTAATGTGTTAAAAATGTGGTGACACTATATAATGGGCATAAAATTTATGTTTTTAATTGATAACAGTGGTGTGAAATTCTTATTCGGTCAACTAGATCTTAACGCAAGGCAAGCAAGGTGGTTGGCCTTCTTCAATGAATTCGATTTCGAAGTAAGACACATCAAGGGTAAGGAAAACAAAGTGGCATATGTCTTAAGTAGAATAACTCATGGTTTGTTTGAGATAAGTGTTAGCAGGGAAGAAAGTGACATTGAACAAAGGATAAAATATGCAAGTGTTAATGACAAAAAATACATCAAAACAATGGCAGATTTGCAAAGTAATGCAGAAAATTTCGACATAATAGATCTAAGTTTGGATAGAAATGGGTTGTTAAGATTTAAAAATAGGTTGTACATACCATATTCTATTGAATTAAAAATAAAAATTTTGGATGAAGTTCACAAGAAGCCATATTATGGTCATCTGGGATACCAAAAAATGGTAACAACATTGAGGAAGTTGTTTTATTGGCCTAGCATGAAAGGTGAGACAAATAAATACTTATCTAAATTCCTAGATTGTCAATAGGTGAAGGCTGAACATCGGCATCCAAATAGCCTGTTACAACCCCTACCTATACCAAAATGGAAGTGGGAAACTATCTCACTGGACTTTATCGACTATATCACAGGTTTTCCTAAAAATCAAAAGTAGAATGATTCAATTACGGTAGTGATTGATAAACTTAAAAAATCTACACATTTTATTCCTATGAAATCTACTTATAAAGTTATTAACATCGCTGAAATATTTATGAAGGAAATTTCTATATTGCATGGTATTCCTAAAATGGCGATTTCGGATAGAGATGTTAAATTTACATCAACATTTTTGGAAAGAATTGTTGGCAGGGTTGAATACTAACCTGAATTTCAGCACAAGCTACCATCCACAAATGGATGGGAAAAATGAACAAATGAACGAGATTGTGGAATATATGTTATGAATGCATGTAAGGACGAAACCAACTAAGTGGGAGGAATACCTACACTTAGTGGAATTTCCATACAATAATGGCTATCAGACATCGACTAAGATGAGCCCCTTTGAAGTATTGTACGACATAAAGTGTACACCTTTGATTAGCTAGGATAACCTAGTTGATAGAGTCGTGAGGGGACCAGAAATGCTCCAGTAAATGAAGAAAATGGTAATAAAGGTACAACAAAATTTAAAAGAGGAACAAGATAAACAAAAAAGTTACGCAGATTTGAAAAGGAGACACCAGGAATTTCAAGTTGGAGACCACGTGTATCTAAAACTCAAAGCAAGAAAAAGTTCATTAAAGCTAGGAAACTATTCAAAGTTGGTGCCCAGGTTTTCTGGCCCCTTCAAGATCTTAGCTCGAATTGGACTCGTGGCATATCAACTTTCACTCCCTACAAATTTAAAAGTTCATAATGTATTTCATGTTTCTTTGTTGAAAAAGTATATTCATGATCCTACTTACATCATTGATTGGAGCATGTTGTAGGTGGAACTAGAAGGTGAGCTCCAAGAGGAACCTATGCGCATTCTCGACAGGAAATAGACAATACTATGGAACACAACCATCGCCCAGGTAAAAGTGCAATGGAAGCACTTTAGTCTTGAGGAGGCCACTTGGAAATTGGAAGATTCAAAAGAATATTATCCAACCCTATTTTGAGAGAGGAATGAACACTGAGGATGGTGTTGTACTGAAGGGGGAGAGGATCTAATATCCCCAAAAATAAGTAATTATTAACGTCTGTATGCACATAGGAAATTTATTTCTGTTTTTGGCAAATTCGTATTTGGAAAATTATTGCCATTTATGGCAAATCCGAATTTGGAATTTGATCATTTTTAATTAGTTCTTGTGATCGTTGGGAAAATATTTGATTTTCCCAACCAACTCTTTGACTATGACATGTGTAAAAGACAAATATTTTTTTTATTAATTGTTGAAGGACAAATGGAACAGGTAGGTTGAAAACAGTTGATCATGATTCCATGAGTGGGGAACATACTTGAGTTACCTCAGGGATGAATTTTACATGTGGAAAATGAGGAATTTGACCACTAGCATCCCCTCAAAATCAAGTATTTCTAAAGATGTAAAAATTACCAAGGAGGGAAAAAGACCTAGGCACAAGATGCTCATGATATACAACATATGGGAGGAGGCAGGATGTTGCTTAGTATGTTGGAGAAATGATATCACTTGTTGTTATGAACACTATTTTGAGTGTGAGGCAAGGGGATTTTCTAATCTGAAAGAGGAATGGAGTGAAAGAGGATCATTGGAATTCGTCCTTATGGACTCATGGTCAGGCTAGGGGGTGAATGGAGAAAGTAGTTTGGCTATTTTATTCTACGGTTCCGTGGAACTTGGTTGTTTCATTTGTGTTCCATCATCTTATTCAGATATGAACATCTACTTGTTTCCTTGTTGAATGTTTTGTTAATTAATAACTATCATAATGAAATGGTTATAGGATAATTTCCTTACAGGTTGAATTTATTCATGGAAGAAAGCTATTGTCAATTTTAATTGCTAATGAAACTAAATTATGTATATATGCATAGATATTAATATATGTATATGTTGGACTAGGCATAAAGAAGGTTAGAAATGTTAGTTGTATTCTAGAAAAATTATAAGTGCATATGTGCTTAAATAGAATATGACTGTGTAGATTTATTTATGTACATAAATATACATGCATAATAACATATAAGTATCTCTACAAGTACCATAGAATAAAGATAATGCAAATAACAGTTTCCCCTTTGAAGAGAAATTACATTATATATATACGATGGTCCATATACAATCAGAGATTCAATATCTTACTTAACGCATGATATCATAGCTATTTTTAACCATGGAATCGTATTCAAAATGGGGGTTTCCATTTATAATTTGTTTATTCCATTAAAGAATAAAAATAAAAATAACCAGTTTATCCATAGAACCGTGGTTAAAAAAATTATCACAATAGAGTACCCTAGGATGAAAACCCTGTACCAACTAATAAACATAACACGAGGAGTTAACATTAAACTCCCATATTTGGAACGCAAATACCTTTCGAGTAAGGCGATCCCTTGGATCTGTTTTCCTTGGAGTGATTTAATCCTGCAAGGGGAAAATCGACAGAATTAGTAAATAGTGTTAAGAAATCAAATGAAATTAAATATTAAGGATTCAACAAATGAATAATACTTATCTTATATCTGGTATGAATGGGATTCTCCACCGACGTTGAAGAAAATGACATGTCCATGGTCTGAAGGGGAGGAGTGGACCCAGAAATGGATGATGGGTACCCTTGCAAGGAAAACAGGGCCCCATCATTAGTTTTGTAACCGAAAGGAATCTAAATGAATGCTCTAAAATGTAAACAAGTAATTAAATTAGTGTTGAAACATTTAGTATTTTTCATAACCGAAATAATAAATTTCACACAGTATAGTTGTATGTTCCATAGAGGCGTAAAATCCCAATTCGGGACTACAGACAAAGTTGCAAGACTTTGCTCCCATAAATATTAAAAATTATGAGTTGTTGATTAAAAAATCAAACAAGTTTACACTGGTATTTCAAGCACACGAGACTTAAGGCGAATATTATATAAGTTTACTTGAGGTGTAAACTCAGGTGGAATTTAATTATATACATAGAAAGAAGCCTTACGACCTTAACGAACTTCTATATAAATATGTGAAAATTGAATAGGAAAATATTATAGGCCTGTTACTAAATTTGTGCATTTAAGAAAGAAACCTCACTACTTACACAGGGGACATATTTATGAATATACACTGTGAAATTTGAAAACGAAATAAATTACAGTAAGTACTGGGAGTTGTATGCTCAGATTTAAGAGATGATAGTTTGGGAATTCTTGCCATCTATGCCTCTTTACGAATCTAGTAGATTTACCATAGAATAAAAATAGGAATAACAAATATACAGCTTATACATACATCAAACACCATAAGAGGATCTAGGAGTGATTGTAGGAACTCAGAGAAAGATTTAACCAAGGGGTTTCTCAAGCAATAGGCATGTTGTGAACAACTTAAATAAAAATATGAGCATAAATGATACAGAGAAGATCGAGGTCATGGCCTTGTCGACAAAACCTTAATACTATTACAAAAGTAGGTTTTTCAAAAACTAGTAAACTATATTTTAAACTAAGAGAAAACATGATGCAGAAGCATCGCCAAACTCATCAAGCGAGCCAGTGTGGAGCGGAAGATAGCTGGATAAGCCAGCACACATTTTGAAACACTTTGGGATTGTTGCTTGATATTAAATGGTTCATTTAAGAGATGGTGCACTTGTATTGTAATGGACCTTGAGCGAATAGCTCTCGTCCTTAGGTAGATGAGGCATTTAAGATAGTTAATGTAAAGTAGATAGAATATTTAAGTCTAGATTTGATAGTTTAGAATTTGAGAGGGAAAACGGATATAGACACCCTCATTGTGTATTGTAACATTATTGAAGCAGGAGAGCAAGAAGAGAAAGCAGAGAACTGTGTAGAGAACATCCATGTACAGAGATTGAATTAATAGAAGAAAGCTTTGATTCAAATCCATGGTTATGTGTCTATTCTCTGTGTGTTGATGTTGTGCTCATGAATGTTTGTTTCTTGTATGCATTGGCTTTGTGTATGCTGTGCATATGATTTCATGTTTCGAAACTGAAGTCTGAAGGAGAGGGAGAGAATAAGTTTCAATTGTTTCTCTATCTGAGCCAGGAGATTCCTGCAAGGAGTGCAGTCGAATTCATCCACATAGAGTGCATTGATGAGGGCTCAGTAGTGTAACTCTTGTTCTCATTCACCCAAAAGTTGATTTGGGTTGTTGAAGCCATGCAAGGAGTGCGCAGGCTGAGTGAAGCCTCAGAGTTGTGATTCTGAGAAAATTGTTGAAAGACTGCTGCTGTAGGAGTGTGCAGGGTCGAAAGACTTCGACACTTAGATAAGGTTGAAGATTTGCTGCAAGGATTGCACACAAGAAGTTCTCAAAGGGGACGTGAGAAGTTGAGAACAAGCTCAGGAGGAGTAGGCCTTCAAATTTGTCGAAGGATTTCACAAAGAGGTTGTGCATCGAAGCGTTCGAGCAGGTGCTGAAAATTTGCATGTAGGGTGACGAGTTCCGTGGAGGAGCGTCTCGTCATTTCGGGGATTTCGTCGGGAAGAACGAACAGTCGGAATTATCTGAGGAGAAATCGCAAGAATACAAGGGCCGTTGGATCTTGCGGAGGTGCCAGGAAGTTACTACGTAGCGTGGAGAAGTTCTAAGCTCGGGAGGGGTAGAGCATTGATATAGGTCGGCTAGGGCCGTTGTATTGTTCATGAGATCACCCATCGGGATCTTGTGAGAAAAGAGTCAAAGATTTGGCAACGAGGATCGCAAAGTCGCGAGGAACGATATCCCAACGGTGATGTAAGTCACGTGGGCCACATGCGTGAGTGGAAGACAGGTGGTGGAGATTAGAGATCTCGCAAGCTCGGGACTCGCAAGTTAAAGTTCTATAGAGTGGAAGGTTCAAGTTGTGAGGTGCGAGATAGCGAAAGCGTGACGGGAGAATATCGGAGTCTCGTTACATCGGGACTCAAAAAGCAGAGAAGTCAGTGTTGAAGGTCACGAGTAGCGAAGGAGCAAGGGCGCGAAGTCACGAATGCGCGACAAGGTTGTATTGGCATTTTGATGCTTCGGGTATCAGAAGGCGGAAATCTGAGTGCTTGGTGTCGTGAGGGACGAAGCCGCGATAGGGAAAAGGCGCAATAGAGCGGAAAACCCTGACAGGTAAAAGTCAACGAGTTGACCAGCCATCGGGTCTCGGGGATTCGAGAGATCCACGATCAAATGAGAACTAGCGAAGGCGCAAGCGTCGATCCCCCGAAGGAAAGAAGAGAGGGTCGCAGCCGAGAGAAACTGTGGGGTGCAAATTTCCCGAAAGGGAAATAGAAGAGTGGTTCAACTCTTCAGGTTGAGGAAAGAGAAGGTCCTGTTGAGAGCAATTGTGCTCCGAGGAGTGCGGTTGGTGTCAGAGTGGTATCAGAGAGGGATTGACTCTTTTTTTTTCTATAGAAAAGAAGAGAATTCGCCATGTCGCTCAGAAGAGAAAGGAAGTCACCCGACCCAGAAGACAGGGAGGTGAGAAGAAGAGGCAGGCCGGTACAAAATCCAGAAATGGAAAGATAGATATGTGATCTTCAAGCAAGGTTAGAAGACATGGAAGCAGCGCAGAGACGCACAATCAGTGCTGGAGATCTGAGCGACTCCGAAGGCGAAGATGAAGCTGAACAACAAGGAGAAGTTGCAATCGAAGACGCAACAAACGAGCGATTGATTAAAGCTATCGCCTGAATGAGTTCAAAGACAAAAATGGACATTCCAACTTATGAAGGAAGCCTGGATGCAGAGGAGCTATTGGATTGGATTAGAGCTCTTGATACCTACTTTTATTATGAATATATCAAAGAGGATAAAAAGGTTGGGCATGCTGTCATGAAATTGAAGGGACATGTAGCATTGTGGTGGGACGATCTACAAGATGACAGATGCTGCAAAGTCAAGAAGAAGATCAAGATTTGGGATCGAATGATCGCTAAGATGAAGACAAAGTTCATCCCAAGAGACTACCAAATTAATCTATTTAGGAGGATGCAGAACCTGAGACAGAAACTGATGACAGTGAAAGAATACACTGAGGAATTCTATCGACTGAACATCAGGGTAGGTCATTGAGAGAGTGATGATGAGAAGGTTGCCAGATATATGAATGGTATGAGATATAACATTCAGGATGAACTAAGCATGGTTACCATCAGAACGGTGGAGGATTCTTATCAGATGGCTCTGAAAGCTGAGGAGAAGCTGAGCCGTAAGCAAGGTCATCGAGGGTGAGGCAGAAGTCAGCCCAGAGGCAAGGCAGTTGCCCAGGAGAAATACCAAAATCCCAAGGAGGAATGGAAGAAACCTCTGGGTAAAGTGTAAAGGGGTGGAACCTCACAGCGAGGAAAACAATATGCTAAGCAGAGGGGACAACGTAATGAACAGTGAGGAGATTATGCTGATGCAAACACTTTTCCTCGTACCAGAGGTAGAGGAAGAGGCAGAGGTGGAGTAATCACATGTTTTACGTGTGGAAAGAATGGACACAAGGCAGTTGACTGTCCAGATAGGAAAAATGATGGAGGAGAGGCTCACATTGCCGAAGCATAGAGGCGAGATTCTGAAGCAGAAGGCGCAGAAAGCGGAAGCTCACTTCTGATGCGTAAAGTCCTTTTGACACCTGAGAGAGAGGTGCAGGAGAGTTTAGCTCAAAGGACTATACTGTTCAGGACAGATTTCAAAACCAAGGATAGGAAATGCAAGGTTATCGTGGATAGCAGAAGCACAGATAATCTCGTTTCGACCGAGATGGTGGAAAAGTTGGAGGTGGAGACAACTGCTCACCCGAGTCCATATAAAGTCTCGTGGCTACAGAAAGGACATCAGGTGAGTGTCACTAAACAGTGCTTAGTTGACATCAAGATAGGGGGATATAATGATAGAATACTATGTGATGTCATTCCCATGGATGTATGTCATTTGTTACTGGGTAGACCATGGAAATATGACCGAAATGTGGTTCATGATGGGAGGATGAACACATATACCCTAGAGAAGGATGGGAGGACACACAGATTGCTTTCAATAAAGGACAAAGAAATGAAGCCGGAAGTAAGAAACACAATACTTCTCATGAGTGGGAAGGAACTTCTCACAGATATGGAGAAGAAAGAAGATCCACAATTCTTTGTGGTCAGGAAGCCAAGGATTGTCCTGACTAGCACAAGAGTGGACGATTTACCAGATGATATTCAGGAACTGTTGGAAGAGTTCACTGACATCATCATGGATGAACTACCTTGTTCGTTGCCACCGATGAGAAGTGTGAGTCATCACATAGACCTCATACCAGGAGCCAGTTTGTCGAATAAAGCTACGTATAGATTGACGCCACGAGAAAATGAGGAGGTCAAGAACTAGGCCCAGGAGTTGTTGGACAAAGGATTGGTCAGAGAAAGCCTGAGTCCGTGTGTTGTTCCAATAGTCCTTAGTCTGAAGAAGGATGGAGGTTGGAGAATGTGCATCGATTCAAGAGCGATCAACAAAATTACCATCAGGTACATATTTCCACTACCGAGAATGGATGATCTGATGGATTGCCTGAGTGGGGAAAATTATTTTTCTAAGATAGATTTGAAGAGCGGATATCACCAGATTCGCATGAGGGAAGGTGATGAATGGAAGACAACATTCAAGACAAATGAAGGTTTGTACGAATGGCTGGTCATGCCGTTTGGTTTGACAAACGCGCCAAGCACATTAATGAGACTGATGAATGAAGTCCTGAGGGAATTCATCGGGAAATTTGTAGTTGTATATCTAGATGATATGCTGATCTTCAGTAAGACCAAGGCTGAATACTTGAGGCATTTGGCTATAGTGATGAGGAAGTTACAGCAAGAGAAGTTGTTGATTAATATGAAGAAGTCCTCATTCATGAAGACAGAGCTCATTTATTTGGGTTTTGTTATTTTGGAAAGTGAATTGAAGATGGATCCGAGTAAGGTGGGAGTGATTAAGAATTGGCCATCACCAAGAAATATTTTCGAGGTGAGGAGTTTCCATGGTTTGGCTAGTTTCTACCGAAAGTTCATCAGGAATTTCAATGAAATTAGCGCAGCGATGATGGACACAGTGAAAAAGCGACATAAGTATTTTCATTGGACGACAGAGGCTGAGAAGAGCTTCAATCTGTTGAAGCGGAAGATAATGGAATGACTAGTGTTGGTGTTGCCGGAATTCAAGAAGACATTTCAGGTGAAATGTGAAGCAAGCGGATATGCCATAAGAGCGGTCTTGAGTCAGGAGGACAAACCAGTTGCATATTTCAGTGAGAAGCTGGATGAAGCAAAGCTGAAATACTCCATGTATGACAAAGAGTTTTATGCCATCATACAGGCACTGAAGAAGTGGAGGCATTACTTGATCCCAAAGGAATTTGTATTGTACAACGATAATCATGCATTACAGTTTGTGAGTAAACAAGAGAAGTTGAATCAGAAACATGCAAAATGGGTAGAGTATATGCAGAATTTCATGTTTGTGATCAAACAAATTTTAGGTACTGCTAACAAAGTGGTTGATGCTTTGAGCAAGAAATGTTTGTTGCTGCAGGAATTCGAAGTCAAAACATTGGGTTTTGAAAATCTCAGGGACATGTACGCAGGAGATACAGATTTCAGAGAAGCGTATGAAGCAGATGAGAATCTAGTTCTCAGAGATAGGAGCCCGTGGATAGATTATATGATCCAGGAGGGATTGTTCTTCAGAGGCAATCAACTGTGTATTCCAATTTGCTCCATGAGGGAGAACTTGCTAAAAGAAAAACACAGTGGTGGATTGGCAGGACATTTTGGCCACAATAAAACATTCACAAAGCTGAGCGAATTATATTTTTGGCTAGGCATGCGAGCAGATGTCAAGAGGTTTGTTGACAGGTGTCGAATTTGTCATCATTCGAAGGGGAGAAAGTAGAATGTAGGTTTTTATCAGCCATTGCCCATACTAGAGAGACCGTGGGAGGCAATTAGCATGGATTTTGTATTAGGTTTGACAAGGACACAGAGGGGAGTTGATTCCATATTTGTGGTGGTAGATAGGTTTTCAAAGATGGCACACTTCATTCCATGTCAAAAGACCAGCGATGCGACACACATTGTGAATTTGTTTTTCAAGGAGGTCATTCGACTCCACGGATTGCCGAAAAGCATAGTTTCGGATAGGGACACAAAATTTATAGGAAATTTTTGGAGGACCTTATGGAAGAAGATAGGAACTAACTTGGCATTTAGTTCATCTTACCATCCACAGACAGACGGACAGACAGAGGTGGTCAACAGAAGTCTGGGAGACTTGCTGAAGAGCTTGGTGACAGAACACCATAGTAGCTGGGACAACATATTGCCACAGGCAGAGTTTGCATACAATGATTCTATGAATCGAAGTACAGGAAAAAGTCCATTTCAGATTGTTTATGGGACACAACCGAGAGGAGTTTCTAAACTCAGGGAGTTAGAACAGACTGCGACTAGCAGTGCGAGCGCAGAGGAATTCGCTGAGGCGATGAAGGAACTTCACAGCAAGGTGAAGCATCGACTGATAGAATCGAATCAGGAGTACAAATGTAGAGTAGACCAGCATCGAAGACAACTTCAGTTCGAAGTTGGTGATCTGGTTCTCGCACACTTGAGAAAGGAAAATTTCCCAAGGGGAACATACAATAAGCTGAAAATGAAAAAAATCGGGCCATGCAAGGTCTTGAGAAAGTTTGGAGAGAATGCTTATGATATTGAATTGTCGGATGGCATCGGAATATCTTCGATATTCAATATCACAGATTTATACCCATACAGGGCTGATGAAGCAAAGACTGGAACTGAGGAACCAGTAATTCAGTGGGTGAAGCAATTACCAGTAGCAGAAAATCCACAAATGGAATGCATACTGGACAAGCGAGTAGGTAAGAAGACCAGAAGAAAAGAGTACTATGAGTACCTCGTCAAGTGGAAGAATCACCCAGTGGAAGAAGATAGATGGGAAAATGAAGTAGAGATCCAAAAGCATGGACAGACCATGCAGGAGCTCATGGATAGGAGCCCATGAAAGTTTTCAAGCCGAGGAGTATGATGCAGGAGCATCACCAAACTCATCAAGTGAGCCAGTGTGGAGCGGAAGACAACTGGATAAGCCATCACACATTTTGAAACACTTTGGGATTGTTGCGTGATCTTAAATGGTTCATTTAAGAGACGACGCACTTGTATTGTAATGGACGTTGAGCGAATAGCTCTTGTCCTTAGGTAGATGAGGCATTTAAGATAGTTAATGTAAAGTAGATAGAATATTTAAGTCTATATTTGATAGTTTAGAACTCGAGAGGGAAAACGGATATAGACACCCTCATTGTGTATTGTAACATTATTGAAGAAGGAGAGAAATAAGATCAAGAAGAGAACTATGTAGAGAACATCCATGTACAGAAATTGAATTAATAGAAGAAAGCTTTGATTCAAATCCATGGTTATGTGTCTATTCTCTGTGTGTTGATGTTGTGATCATGAATGTTTTTTTCTTGTATGCATTGGCTTTGTGTATACTGTGCATATGATTTCATGTTTCGAAACTGAACTCTGAAGGAGAGGGAGAGAATAAGTTTCAATTGTTTCTCTATCTGAGCCAGGAGATTCCTGCAAGGAGTGCAGTCGAATTCATCCGCATAGAGTGCGTTGATGAGGGCTCAGTAGTGTAACTTTTGTTCTCATTCACCCAGAAGTTGATTTGGGTTGTTGAAGCTGTGCAAGGAGTGCGCAGGCTGAGTGAAGTCTTAGAGTTGTGATTCTAAGCAAATTGCTGAAAGACTGCTACTGCAGGAGTGTGCAGGGTTGAAAGAATTCGACACTTAGATAAGGTTGAAGATTTTCCGCAAGGATTGCGTGCAAGAAGTTCTCAAAGGGGACGTGAGAATTTGAGAACAAGCTCAGGAGGAGTAGGCCTTCGAATTCATCAAAGGATTTCACAAAGAGGTTGTGCATCGAAGCATTCGAGCAGGTGCTGAAACTTTGCGTGTAGGGTGACGAGTTCCATGGAGGAGCGTCTCATCATTTTGGGGATTTCATCGGTTAGAACGGATAGTCGGAATTCTCCAAGGAGAAATCGCAAGAATCCGAGGGCTGTTGGATCTTGCGGAGGTGCCAGGAAGTTACTACGTAGCGCAGAGAAATTCTAAGCTCAAGAGGGGCAGAGCGTTGATATAGGTCAACTAGGGCCATTGTATTGTTCATGAGATCGCCCATCGGGATTTCATGAGAAAAGCATCAAAGATTTGGCAACGAGGATCATGAAGTCGCGAGGAACGATATCCCGATGGTGACGTAAGTTGTGTGGGCCACAGGTGTGAGTGGAAGACAGGTGGCGGAGATTAGAGATCTCGCGAGCTCGGGACTCGCAAGTTAAAGGTCTATAGATTGGAAGGTTCAAGTCGTGAGGCACGAGATAGAGAAAGTGTGACGGGAGAATATCGGAGTCTCGTTACATTGGGACTCAGAAAGTAGAGAAATCAGTGTTGAAGGTCGCGAGTAGCGAAGGAGCGAGGGCGCGAAGTCGCGAACACGCGACAAGGTTGTATCGACATTTCGACGCTTCGGGTATCGGAAGGCAGAAATCTGAGCGTTTGGTGTCGCGAGGGATGAAGTCGTGATAGGGCAAAGGCACGATAGAGCGGAAAACCCCGATAGGGAAAAGTCAGCGAGTTGACCAACCATCAGATCTCGGGGATTCGAGAGATCCACGATCAAACGAGCACTCGTGAAGGCGAGAGCGTCGATCCCCCGAAGGAAAGAAGAGAAGGTCACAGCCGAGAGAAACTGTGGGGTGTAGATTTCCCGAAAGGGAAATAGAAGAGTGGTTCAACTCTTCGGGCCGAGGAAAGAGAAGGTCCTGGTGAGAGAGATCATGCTCCGAGGAGTGAGGTTGGCGTCAAAACACAGACTTCTCGGACAGAGGGTCGCTAGTGCATGGATACGTATGATTACATTGCACAACACATAGAGATCATTTTTACACAACAGTTAATCAAGAAGTTTCACCTTTACGACCTTTCTTCAAGGGTATTTTGTTACAGACAATAGATTGAGGCTTACCCAACGACTAGTTTGGAGAAACTAGGAAGTAACACGCAATGCATGGGGTTCTATTCTTCAACCTATGAGCAGGACACAAAATAGGAATAATAATCAAACCAACGTGCGAAAAATAATTATGCAGGTAAATGGTATGCTTATGTTTGCAGATGCCTTATTCATCTTAATAATATGACCAAACATTACAGAACAGATTTACAGATTATAGAGGTATGATATCTCTCACCGAACGAGGTCGAAGATTAGTGTTAATCCCTTAAAGACAAATGAAAAACCCTTAAAATGGTTTAGTGGCATAGGTAGTAACCTTTCTTACTGGAGGAGTTGAAATACTACAATGAAACAACCAAAGGTTGCTAACATCTAAAGTATTCTCATAGAACCTAATCCGAGAAATATGAACCAGAGTAGTGGAACGAGATAAAATGCTTGTAGAGGCAATAACATTTACAGTGTCAAACTTAGGTATTCCTAACTTACATGATGTGGAGATTACCTTTCGTGTATAGTAGAGGCATCGGATATGCCTTAAACCCCTCCATCACTTTGTTCTACAAGAATGGTTGTCCATTCTCTCCGGCCAAACAACAAAAGAATGAAAAACACATAGAGAAAAAACCCTCGACATACTTGGGTAGAGCATTACAATGAGTTACCTGGGTCCTTGCTAGAGGAGTATAGTGAGGTAAATGAGTTAGTACACTTCCATGTGAAACAATGGAGGTGGTCAGTTTGTATTGGACATGGTGGTAGAGCATTAGTCCTAGGGAGATACCTTCGCAGGTAGCCATAAATGGTTTAGACAAGATTTTAATAGAGCTACTAACATTTCCTTTATTTCGACCTCTTATCAATTTATTATAGAATTGTGATACACCTTATAGTCATGCCCACTCCTCGTTTAGTTATAAGTCTTACCTTCTCGTTCCAATTTGTTATCGAGCTAAAAATTGGTGGTTGGTATTGTTGGGGCTCCACAATGATACCCAATTGTCACCACTCTTACTAGTCCTGTTGTATAGTGGCCGAAGAATTTTAACATCAAGACCTTACCATGAATGAAGTATTGCAGTATACAGGTTAATAAAAAAATTCCACACATAGATTAAAGTTTGCAATGTTTTTGTGAAAGGAAATGCCTATGTTATAAATCAGATTTCGCATAGTATCCCTTTAATTTATAAAGTAATGTTTTTCAATCATGAATGAGTTATCATGATATACAAACCTAGTAAGTAAAACCTCCCTTTGACACAAATCTGTGATGTATATGATAAGGGAAAATACCTTTCCTTTGGAACGTTTCATGTACGGAAATTCTATAGTATGTAGTATAGCATACTAGTATGAGTATGTTAGTGATTTTCGGATGGGGTCAAAAATTGGTTTAGGTACTAAACTAATTATACCTGTATCGGTGAACAAGATTATTTTCAACTATAATACTTACTTGTTACTATATAGTTAATAGGTTCACTTGCATCTTAATGACCAAACATTCAGGTAGGTTCCTGGATAGACATTAGGATAGTTAATATTTCTGTAATGACTACATAATATAAGTTGTTGTATCATTCGATGTAACTCCAGAGTTAAAGTTAATCTACATGGTATTACATTTTGAAAAGACAAGACTAAGTTTTGGAAGATAATAGGAATGGCAGAATTACTCTTCTCTTATTGAAAGATTGTTTTTTGAAAACAAATATTGAAGGAGAAAGGATATTTAATGTCCCTAATTTTATTTTTTTTATTTGGTAAGTTTGAGGTACATTACATTATAACTCTATAAACCACCCCAAGAAAATATTACTAGTGTGAACAAGGGTTAATATATGCACCACTATTACATTACCAAGGTAGTTACTAAGTTGTCCTTCCTAGGAAGGCATGACAATTCTTACATCCTAACACCATGATTTTGCACTTGCACCATACCTAACTCTTAAACCTAATAGGGTGCAATATCATTCAACTTCATGACCTGGCCCCAACATTGAATGTGTTTGTAAACTATGCTAAAGGTGATGTTAGGTCTATCTGTAATCACATTAACCATCTAGTTTAAACAATTAAGAGTGGTTGTGTATGTACTGGGTAGTTAGGTGACCGTGCCTAATGCGGGAATGCCATGTTCATTTGATCACATGGCCCATGTACTGCGAGAACCCTATCACCATTATTCTGCACAACAAGGGATTCTAGGTGACTATTGTAATGTTTTCCCCTTTGGCCCTATGCATTTTACGAAAGAACTCCCTAGTGTTAACCTTGTATATGTTTCTATATATGTATGTGTAATAACCGTATTAATTTAAACATCAATTTATTCCATAAACTGAAATAGTAACTTCTAATTGAATGCAGAAAACTCAATAATTTCTTTTAATTCCACACATACGCATGTTAAATTTATCAACAAATAATAATTTCATAACATAATAAAACAATTTTACCTCTTCCTGATGCTAATTTCTTCATCGACCCGGTTGTCCAACCCACTGCTTTGTTGTTGCCTAATGCACTTCCCAACTCTGCCCAAACCTTGTTTCCACCCGGCCAACTAGGATAGCTTCCTAGCTCCAGGATACCATATGGATATCCTAGACCCCATGCCCAAAAACCCCAGCAAAACGGTGCCCCCTGTACTAATCCTTCCCGACTATAGAACTCAAACTCCCCTGCACAAATCCAAGATAACCCTCCCAAAAATTCCATTTGAATGATAATCCCCCTTCTTCATAAATCTCCTCTGCTCATATCCCTCCTTCACCTCCCTTTCTCCTCATTTATTTCCTTATCCAGTCATTCATTGTCTTATCCATTTATTAATGCTCATTATCCCCTCCGTATACGTAATCCTTTAATTTAAAAAATTGAATTTATTACCCTGTTCATTCAATGTGATAGGTAATTAATTTAATTAATTAATTAATCAAAATTATATTAATTAATTAATTAATAGATATTTAATTAATATTATTATGCCAATCTTTATTTACTTAAAACCATGTTAAGACTCGTCTCCAACGCATCGTCGTCGGTTCGATCTGAGTTTGCTGGATTGCGGTGCATGGATTCCATGTTTGACATGGGTTCGAGTCATTGCTTATTTGCTCAAATGTAGAGGAATGTTCAAGCCGTCGGCAATGGCTGTCGTGGAGTTGTCACCATGGCGGGCACTGGGAAGTTCTTCGTTGGTGGCAACTGGAAATGCAATGGTACAAAGGATTCCATTTCAAAGCTTGTTACTGAATTGAACAGTGCAAAACTTGAAGACGATGTAGTCTGTCGATTGGTTTTATCAGAGGAGATGCAAGAGGCCGAAAATGCTCATTTATCAGGTCTGCGGCAGGACGAAGATTCAAATGAGGATTGGTGGCGGGGAGACTGGGGTTTGCTGAACCGACATTATTTTGTGGATGAATGCTTGACGTTCGAGGCCGCTGATGAGGTGAACCAGCAAGAACTAAACCCTAGCCGCTGCCGCCGCTTCCCTAACCTACATAGCAGCAAGACTAGCTCCGAGATCATGGCAAGCTTCCCCCTTTTCCTCAAAACCATTGCCGGATCTTCTCTCTATATGCAGGTTCAAGACTCACACTCTGTCTCTGAGCTCAAAACCCAAATCCACCAAGCCACAGGGATTCCGCCTAGATTCCAACAACTAATCTTCGAAGGCCAACAGCTTGGAGATGGCTCTCTGCTACGAGATTACGGAAACTTAAAAAACACAACCATTTCTCTCACTTCTCGGTTGCGTGGAGGAGCGCCTTCAGTGACCCATCCAAGCTCTTACAAGCAGGCTGTGAAATCAGGGACTTCTGTTAATTCGAAGCTCCAGGCAGAAGCCTCAAAAGTAAAGGAGCCCTTTGGAGGCACCTTCATTGTGGAGCAGTGTGCAGAACCTCCAACAGCAGAAGTCAAAGACCCCCAAGTCTATGGCTATGCCTTTCTCTACCAGGCCAAAGCCCTCATTTTCTGCTTCAACAGACTTTGGCCCTCAGCCCCTGCACTAAAGGAATGGGTTAACAAGACCTGGTCGGAGGGTCATGAGCTATTCTTCTGTTCCAAGGGATTCTTCATCGTCAACTTCTCCACCGAAGCTGAATGTCAGCGCATACTAGAGCAGGGTCCTTGGTTTTGGGGCAGATCTGG
>ML784928.1:136797-148811 GCA_009831015.1 Picea engelmannii
TCTTTTCCATGGATTGAATAGAAGGATTCTCCCCTCTCTTACTTACAAAAAAAAAAAAAAAAACATGTTAAGACAATTAATCACCTAATTAATTTTTACTTAATAATCCCTAAACATATATTCAACTAGGGTTGTTACATACACCCACCCTTCAGGAAACTTCATCCCGAAGTTAAGGTATCTTATGGTCAAAGGAAAAGAAACATGGTTCACACATTCATAACAATTAACCAACATTAACAGTAAGTAAGTCAAGAAAACTCATACATACTAGTGTATATGTACAAGAAATGCATGTCTAGCTAGTACATACAAGTCTCATGCATGTACTAATAATCAAAACTATCATTCTTTAGTAATTTATGTATGCATCCAATCTAGTTAGCAAGACTAGTCTTTTATAAAAGACCACAAACCAATCAATTGTTTGACAAATCCTTTAATGACTATTATCCGGTTCAACAATTTTATTTAGACAATTGTGGTTTAGTTACATAATAATGAATATTCATATATACACATTTCTTTCTTTTTTTTGAAGGGAAAACATTAAATTCCATCACAGACAAATCTACCTACCTTCTCAACTATTTCTACTCATCCTTCCTCCCTAACCTACTTCCAACTGCATTCCTATCCTTCCTTTGCTAGACTATCTTGGAGTGTCAACTATATTGACCTAACTCTAAATAGAACCCGTAAGCGGAAGTGTCACTATCTCAACCAAGATTCCCTAGCACACATCTGATAGCCATCATCATATGTCTTGGGGAGCGTGAAATAACACCATCCTCCCATGACTTCAGGTTTCGGAGGATATACAGTGGGAAATGCCTCCACCCCTCCTAATCATAACTAGGGTCCACACCCTACAAGGGAATATACAGTGGCATTGCGTTGCTGGGGGTTTTGTCATCGTTTATTTGGTTTTGGGAAGTGTCATCACTTGAAATCATGCATTGGTCCACATATCATAGCAATGCATCCAAACCAATATAATTTCACATACAATATTCATATCATAATGTTTCCTGGCTAGTGGTCATAATATCCACTTTCATCATCTTTATCCTTTGGMTATTTCATAGCCCATAACCTGTAGATTAGTCTGTAACACAAACTCATACATTTCTATGCATTATCATCATGTAATTGCATACTATCATCATTTCAATTTGGTATCCTTGTACTGATAACTTAACATCAAAGTTTTCCAGTTACAAATAAATCTTATAATATCCCATAATTCAATTTCGACACCAATTCATAAGATTATCATTTACCCAAAATAGATTGCATCATATCCAACATCATCCTAATAGCATTTAAACATTCATTAAATTCACATTCTCACAATATGTCACATCATATACATCATCATCGATAACATTTAAACATTCGTAAAATTTACATTCACATAATAGATCGCATTACATACATCATCATCAATAACATTTAATCATTCATAAAAGTTCATACAGTTAAATTTTAGGTGTATCACTTAATAGTTTCATTGTGACTAGAAAATAAAGTATATAGGCCTGAGGTAATCCTGGTTGTCTAAGTCAAAAGGTGGTGTTACATACACCCAACCTTCAAGAAACATGTTCTTGAGGTGGTCAAAAAAAGTGAGGGATAGTCTCACCGTAGTGTCTCAACGTCTTCTCAAGTAGCAGATCCTGGACTATACTTGTCCCACTGGACCTTAACTTGGTCTACCAGACGGTTCCTGAGCTATCAGACTCTACGGTCCAATATGTGTAATGGTTCTACCGTGAGGGTTCCCACGTCCGATACCTGCAATTCCTTCCAATTTAGTTTATGTGATTCATCAACAACATAATGATGTAAAACAGATACATGAAATACATTATGAGTTTTATGCAAGTGGGGTGGCAGTACGAGACGATAGGCAATGGGTCCAATTTTCTCTTGGATTCTGAATGGTCCTATAAATCGAGGTGACAACTTTGTCCCCTTCCCGAACTGTATGGTACTCTTATTAGGTCTGATACGAATGAAAACTTGGTCTCCCACTTCATAACTTCGGTCGGTCCTGTATGCATTCGCATAACTTTTCTGCCTATGTTGTGCTTCCTTTAGTCTCTTCCTAATCTGAATCACCTATTCTTCCATATCCTGAATCAATTCTATCCCAACTGTTACTCGGTCTTCTAGTCTATCCCAACTCAATGGCGTTCTACATGGCCTTCCATACAAAGCTTCGTAGGGTGGCATTCTGATGGAGCTATGAAAATTGTTATTGTAGGCAAACTCTACCAAAGGTAAGTACTTCTTCCACTGGGTTTGATTATCCATGACATACATTCTAAGCATGTCTTCCATGACTTGATTTACTCTCTCAGTTTTCCCATCTGTTTTAGGATGATAAGTTGTGCTTAAGTTCAAGTGAGTCCCCAACGCTGACTGTAAACTTGTCCAAAACCTAGAAGTGAATCTGGAGTCCCGATCTTAAATGATCTTCTTAGGTATCCCGTGCAAATGGATAACCTCATTTACAAACACATGTGCCACATCAGTGACATCATAAGTGTCTCTAACCGAAATAAAATGAGCAATCTTGGTTAACTTATCCACTATCACAAGAATGACATTGTGTCTATGGGATGTCAGCAGCAACCACACTACAAAATCCATATAGATGACTTCCCATTTGGACATAGGAACATCATGTGGTTGTAGGAGGCCTACCAGGTGATGGTGGTCAGCTTTCACTTGTTGACACTCTAGGCATTTGGCGATGAAATGGACTACATCATGCTTCATGCCTACCCAGAAAAAGAGCTTCCTCATATTTGCGTACATCTTCTTCACACCCGGATGTGCACAATAAAGTTCTCTATGGGCTTCCTTCTGTATGATGCTTCGAATATCCTCATTCTCGGGGATGTACATCCTTCCTTGATATCTTAACAGTCTGTCTGTTTCTAGACTATATCCTTCATACTTTGGGTCTAATTGCCTCCCTCTCTGGAGGCTTGAAGTGTTAATATTATGGTAGCTTCGGGAGGTATGAACCTCTATGATGGCCTATGACGAGACTAGAATCCTTTGGAAGGAAGCAAAGAATTGAATGAAACCCTAGACAAGTTGTCGGCTGAAAAAATATATTTAGATTGAATTTATTGATGCCTAGAAGAAGAAGTTGACCTAGTTAGACTGGCCAGGTCAGCCCCAGTTAGACTGGCCAATCCACTATAAATATAGGGCACGAGTTTCATTATTTGTCATCTCAGCAGCTGTAGTGAGAGCAATATCTACGTAGGCAATTGTAGGCAACAACAGTTTGGTGTGCAAGTTTTTTGGGAGAGCTAGGAGAGTGGTGCCCTAGCTTCTGGGTGGGATCATCTGTTTAGTTTAGTTTCTATTCTTTTTCTTGGTGCATTTAGCCTCTCTTGGCTATAGATTACAGCCAGAATTCTCTTCTCGGTCAAGGTCAAGGTGCTCGGAGGGTGGCTTAAGGCCTATGGTTGGGTGACGAGGGTATCGTCAATGGTTAAATGAGCACAATCCTCTATATTCTAACAGTTTATGGGCCCACACACCCTTCAGTCATCCTAAAATGTTGGAAGGAAACATAATCGCTAGATATTGAGCTCATTGAGGAACTGTCGTTGGGGTTACTAGCAGGAGCAGCTTCCAAAGAACTACAACTAGGGTTACTAGCAGTAGCAGTTGCAGAAACCCTAATTCTCAGATCCGACACCTTGTGATGGATCATCTTGCTCAAGGAGAAGATATCCAGATGCGCCCTAACTTAGCGCACCTATTGACTTTCTCAGAAGAGAGAAAAGACGAAGTTGAAGTTTTGGATCAAGGCATGACTAGTTATCATTCAACTGAAGACATGTATGAAACAATCAGTCTCTTACATTACTCATCACTTACCGAGACAATTGAAGACGATATGTGGATAATCGACAGTGGATCTTCCAGGAACATGACGGGATATCAAGCAAGACTCTCAGATCTAAATGAGAGAAAGACATCGTACAAGGTGGATCTTGGAGACAAAATCACCTACCCCGTCGAAGGATGTGGACAAGCCTCCATCAAACTAGAATTAGGTAATCATGTTCACTTAAGCAATGTTCTATATGTACCTAGTTTAGAAAAGAATCTTGTATCAATATCATGTTTATAAGACAAAGGAAACAAAATAGCCTTAATAGATGAAAAGGTGTTATCATGGCATAAATATTCCAGCATAGAAGATGCTAGGGTTATTGGAAGACATGAAGGGAATCTATATAGACTACTAGAACGAAATGAAGAAGCCCTAGTACATGATGAATTCAACCCTAATGAGCTTTGGCATAGAAGGTACGCTCATATTAATTATCAAGCATTACCTTTCCTTAGAAAGATGGTTGAAGGGATACCAAAATTGAAGTCTAAACATGAAGGAGTTTGCAAGGGATGTGCCCTTGGGAAGAACATTAAGAAACCATTCCCAAGCAGCAACAATAGATCTAAGGAAACCCTATATCTAATACACTCAGATGTTTTCGGTCTAATGCGAGTCAAATATTTAGGAGGAGCTCTCTACTACTTAACATTCATAGATGACTATTCAAGGAAGATGTGGATGTACCTACTGAAGTCAAAATATGAAGTATTCAACAAGTTCCAAGAATTCAAGGAAGAAATAGAGAACCTTATGAACAAGAATATCAAGACATTAAGAACAAATAATGGAGGAGAATACACCTCGAAGGAGTTTGTTTCATTCTGCAAATCAGCATGGATTAGGAGGGAGGTAACTGTTCCTCATAATCCTCAGCAAAATGGTGTAGTAGAAAGAAAGAACAGACCTATCGAAGAAACAGTAAAAACCCTATTGAACGATCAAGATCTATCCATGTTTCTATGGGGAGAAGCATCAATGACGGCCATATATGTGCAGAACAGAAGCCCTCATAGAATATTGAAGGACATGACACCAGAAGAAGAATTCTCAGGTAAGAAACCTAACGTAGAAAACTTAAGAATATTTGGATGTCAAGTTTATTCTCATATTCCCAAAGATAAAAGAAATAAACTAGAACCCTCAGGAAAGAAGGGGATATTTGTGGGATATAGTGATTCATCCAAAGCCTACAGAATATATATTCTAGAACAACAAAAGATAGAAGTAAGCAGAGACATAACATTCAATGAAAGAATGGCCTTCGGAAAATCTATTGAAGAAACCATAGAAGAACAAGAAATTGAAGAACTAAATGAAGAAAACACAGAAGGTGAAAATAACAAAAAGGATCAACCTGATCATTCCATGGAGATATGTGAGAATGCTAATCCAGATAATATACCAAAGAACAAGAAAAGACCAGCATGGCTTGAATCCACCTTACAAGATGCAGAAAGAATCAAGGTTCCAGAAGGAACATCCAGGAAGACTAAAAGACTGAAAAGATTCTCAAGTTATGCAGTATACATGACAAAGCTTCTAGATGAAGAACCTACTACATTTGAAGAAGCAGTTAAAAAGGAACAATGGAAAGAAGCTATGGCGGAAGAAAACCAGTCCATTATGAGAAATGAAGTATGGGAAATTGTACCCAGACCTAAAGAGAAATCAATTGTAACTTCAAAATGGGTATACAAGATCAAACATGTAGTAGACAGAAGCATGGATACATATAAGGCAAGATTCGTTGCTAGAGGGTTCTCCCAGAAGGAGGGAGAAGACTATGATGAAACCTTTTCTATGGTGGAAAGGTATAATTCCATCAGAACTATCATATCTCTTGCTGCTTCCATGGGATGGAATCTACACTAGATGGATGTAAAGACAGCCTTTCTCAATGGAGCTATCAAAGAAGAAGTATATATTGAACAACCTCAAGGATTTGAGGTACACTCCAGAGACACTCATGTTTGCAGACTGAAGAAAGCTCTATATGGACTCAAGCAAGCTCCAAGGGATTGGTATGCCAGGATGGATAGTTATCTAACCAGACTTGGCTTTTCCAAGAGTCATGCATATCCAAACCTTTACTACAAAGTCGTGGACAATGCACCTGTAATTCTACCATTATATGTTGATGATCTATTCATAACATGTGAAGAATTTATAATCATTCAGTGCAAGAAGGATTTAGCCTCTGAATTTGATATGAAATATCTAGGTCTCATTCACTATTACTTGGGACTAGAAGTATGGCAGAAGCGTGGTGAAGTATTCCTTGGACAAGGAAAATATGCAATAAATATCCTTCAGAAGTTTGGAATGATGGACTATAATTCCATGGACACTCCTATGAATGCGGATATAAGGAAAATGAAAGTCCCAGATTCCGATCTAGTAGATCCATCTCTATATCGGCAACTAATTGGATCATTGATGTATTTGGTAAATACTCGACCAGATATTTGCTTTGTTGTAAATACATTAAGTCAGTTCTAGGTGGAACCGAGACAAGAGCATTGGATACCTGGAAAGAATGTTTTAAGATATATTCATGGGACAATAAACTATGGCTTAAAATATACCACATCTAGTGACATCCAACTTCATGGATTCACAGACTCTGATTGGGCAGGAAGTGCAGTAGACAGAAAGAGTATTTAAGGTATGTGTTTCATCTTGGGCTCCGCTATGATATCTTGGAGCAGCAAGAAGAAGAAGTCTGTCGCACTTAGTACAACATAAGCAGAGTATATGGCAGATTGTGAAGCATGCACAGAAGCAACATGGCTAAGGAAGTTAATATCTGATTTATTTGATCAGACTCCAGAATCAACAACAATATATTGTGATAATCAGAGTTGTATAAGATTATCTGAGCATCTAGTGTTTCATGAAAGGTTGAAGCACATTGAGATCAAATACTACATTATCCAAGATGAAGTCTAGGAAGGAGAGGTAAAGCTCGAGTATATCCCCACTGATGAGCAGACATTAGATATCCTAACAAAGCCTCTTTCCAGAATCAAGTTTCCATATTTCCGAGAGAAGATGGGGATTGTGGAAATAACTCCCTTAGATGAAAGGGAAGACTCTCCAGGATAGAGAAGGTACGCAAATTTTTTTATTTCTGTGATTAAAATAACTCTCCAGTTAGGAGGGAGAATTGAAATGTTATTTATTTTTGTAAGAGTCCAGATTGGACAGATGCTTTCCTGTTTGGAAAGTGGATTGAGATTTATGATGGACAGTGGCTTCTCATTGTAGTTAACATGGGAGGCAGACTGATTTCTGATGTATCATAGACAGTGACTTCCCATTTATGGGGAGTGGTCTAGGACAATCATTCTTCTTGGCAGTCACTCTGAGTAGTGGTCAAGTAGAATGGTCTGCCTCGCCGGGCAATCATTCTTTCGAAGTTCACAGTTGTGGGAAGTTTCAAAGAATCATCCATTTGGAGGTTGATGCAGGACAAACATTCCTCGAGGGAAGACTCATTATTTCTAGGTTACACTTGTTTAGTGTCGAAGAAATGGCCTAGGGTGGGGAATGGTACAGACAGTTACTCCTCAAGGGAAGACTCATTCTCTCCAGGCTACACCTTGTTTGGTGTCAGAGGAATGGCCTAGGGTGTGGAGTAGTCCAGGCTCAACAATCAGGGACATTTATTCCTCGAGGTCAGACTCATTCACTCTAGGTTACACCTTGTTTGGTGTCGAAGGAATGGCCCAGGGTGGGAATAGTCCAGGATAGTCATTCCTTAGGGCAGACTCATTCCCTCTAGGTTACAGTTTGTTTAGTGTCGGAGGAATGGCCCAGGGTAAGGAATGGTCCAAGCATTTCTCGAGGGCAGACTCATTCTCTCCAGGTTACACTTTTCTTAGTGTCGAAAGAATGGCCCAGGGTGGGAAATGGTCCAGGTTCAGAAATCAGAAACAATCCTTCTTCCTTGGTTGAGAAGAATGGGGCAGATAGCCCAGTGTTAATATTCTATATGGAGGGTAGAAATTCTTTCAGACCTCACAGATGTGAGTGAAAGATTGGCCCAGATGATTATTGTTGATACTTTATACTGAGCGCAGACATTCTTTCAGATCTCACAGACGTGAGTGAAAGACTAGCCCAGATGATTCAGTTTTTATCATAACCTTGTTTCTATGCAGATCAATATTATTGTGGTGGTAGACATTCTTTCAGATCTCACAGATGTGAGTGAAATATTGGCCCAGATGATACAATTTTTATCATAACATTGTTTATATGCAGGTTTCTATATGTTATGAAGGATAGTTTGTGATTTTGTTTCACAAAGTCTGAGTAGTTGTGTACTATTGGAATAGACACATGTGTGTTCTATAAATTGATATTGTACCAGTTGTCATAGGAGATTATCCAGTCAGATAATAATGACAGGTGCTCGTGGTGTTACCAGTTGAATGGTCTGTTGTACTCAAGACCATACCGCCCTAGCTAGGAGGGAGTGTTAATATTATGGTAACTTCAGGAGGTATGAAACTCTATGATGACCTATGACGAGACTAGAATCCTCCGGAAAGAAGAAAATAATTGAAGGAAACCCTAGACAAGTTGTCGACTGAACAAATATATTTATGTTGAATTTATTGATGCCTAGAAGAAGAATTCAGCCCAGTTAGATTGTCTAGGTCGACGCTAGTTAGACTGGCCAATCCACTATAAATACAGGGCGCCAGTTTCATTATTTGTCATCTCAGCAGTTGCAGTGAGAGCAATATCTGTGCAGGCAGTTGCAGGCAGCAACAGTTTGGTGCGCAGGTTTTCTGGGAGAGCTGGGAGAGTGGTTCGCTAGCTTCTCGATGGGATCATCTGTTTAGTTTAGTTTCTATTCTTTTTCTTGGTGCATTTATCCTCTCTTGGCTATAGATTACAGCCAGAATTCTCTTCTCGGTCAAGTTCAAGGTGCTCAGAGGGTGGCTTAAGGATTGTGGTTGGGTGACGAGGGTATCGTCAATGGTTAAACAAGCAAAATCCTCTATATTCTAACATGAAGTAAGCTTTAATTGTCAACTATCTCCTGGGAGTTATGTCAACACATGTTCCCTCAGATTGACCTTTAAGGTTACCAAGGAGAAGATACGTGGTTTCCTACTCAAGGAATATACGACCACATTTTCCTTTCCCTTGATGTACAAAATAAGAAAATCGTACTCACTCATAAACTCACTCCATTTCCTTTGCCTAGCATTCAGATCTCTTTGAGTGAAGAGATTTTTTAAACTTTGATGGTCCGTTTTGAGCTCAAAGTTTCGCCCCACAAGATAGTGCCTCCAAATTTTCATAGCTAGCATTACAACTGCCAACTCTAAATCATGAATCGGGTATAAATCTTTGTGTTTCTTAAACTTCCTTGATGCATAGGCTATCACTCCTCCATCTTGCATTAGCACGGTTCCCAACCCTTGCTTCGAGGCATCTATGCAGACTGTGAATTCATTTTCCATATCCGACACTCGTAGAATTGGCGCACTGGTTAATAACCTATTAAGCTCAATGAATGCACTATAACATTCTTCTGTCCATTCATACCTGACCCCCTTGTGTTGCAAAGAGGTGATGGGTTTCTCTATTTTTGAGAATCCTTCCACAAATATCCAGTAATAACCTGCTAGTCCCATGAAGCTTCTCACCTCATGGGCATTTTTTGGCACTGGCCACTCCATAATGGCCTTTACTTTTTCTGGGTCCAAAGAGATTCCTTCATCGTAAATGATATGACCTAAATAGTGAATCTCTTCCTAGAAGAAGGAACACTTCGACAACTTCCCATACATTTTTTTCTCTCTAAGGCAGGACAACAATATTTGCAAGTGTTCCTCATGTTCTCTTTCGTTTTTCGAATAGATGAGGATGTCATCTAGAAAGACTTGTACAAATCGATCTAAGTAATTTTGGAATACGCCATTCATGAGGCTCATGAATATTGCTGGTGCATTGGGAAATCTGAAGGGTACTATGACAAATTCGTAATGTCCAAACCAAGTTCGAAAGGCAGTTTTTGGGATATCACCTTCCTTAGTCCTTAACTGATGATACCCTGATCGAAAATCGATCTTTGAGAATATCGTTGCTCCTTTCATCTGATCGAAAAGGTCATCTATTCGCGACATCGGGTAGCTATTTTTCATTGTAGCATGGTTCAAGTCCCTGTAGTCTATACGCATTCGTAAGGATCCATCCTTCTTCTTTACAAAAATTATTGGTGTGCCCCAAGGTGAGACACTGGGCCTTATTAGCCCTAAGTCTAGTAATTCTTTCAACTATATTTGCAATTCAAAAAGTTCCGACGTTGTCATCCGATACGGAGTCTTGGAGATTGGTTCTGCACCAAGTTTTAGCTCAATAGTAAAATCAAGCTCCCTCTCAGGATGTAACCCTAGTAACTCATTCGGAAAAACATCTTTAAATTCTGACAATACCAAGTACTGATCCAATGAGGGTCCCTTCCTTTCATTCACTGCTTCCACTACATAAAGTCCACACCCTTGCCTCAAGCATCGCTTAACCTTCATAGTTGATATAAAGCGTAATGACACTTTTCTTCATACACCCTGGATCTCTACTGGTCTTCCTTCATCGTCGACACAAAGCACCCTCTTTGTAAAACAATCTACCAAAGCTTGATGACCAGCTAACCAATCCATTCCAATGATTAGGTCATATGCCTTGAGAGCAGTGACATATACCTTCAACCTAGTAGTACACACTCCCAGGTCTACTATACAATTATCGACACTAGGTCCTACTACTTATTTTCCCCCCGAAGCCATTTCGACTTGTATAAAGTCATTGTGCTCATAGGCTGCCAACCCACTCTTTTCTAATGTAGATGGTGAAATGAAACTATCTGTCACACCAGAATCAAATAAAATCTTAACATTGATATGATTTAGTGTACATGATGACTCCACCATCACGGATTGATGTTCGTCTTGCTGATTATTAACCGCTGCGTAAATCTGGTGGCTGCTACTTTCTCTCCCCATCGGTGCCTTTCCTTCTCTATGCACTAACCCTGATTGTAACTCTTGGCAATCACGCTGGTAATGGGGTCCTCCGTACCCCCAATAGGTAACACAAGATTGAACCTATGCACTGTTATGTGACTCTCTCTGAAATGAGTTCCTTCCCCTGGAAACCCTGCCCCTACTAGTTGTTCCCTGAGATGGTCGTGGACCTGTCTGCGTTGTTGGTGATGAATGAGATGATGCACTCGTTGTCATTGAAATCCCTGCGGCTACTGTCCTTGGCACGACTCTGTTACCATATGGTGGTGGCCTTGAGCCCCCTCCCCTAGTAAATGTTTTCGGGGCCTTCCCTACGAATCCAAGGCAATGTGGAAATGTCATTCTTGTACACCCGGTTAAGTTCATGTGTTCCTCCGCATAATGCACATTTTCCACCGCTTCCGCTACTGAAGATGGTTTCCACACTTGCACCATAGCTCTTATCTTAGGGTTCAATCCATAGACGAAGCGATCTTCTTATCGTTGGTCATTATCCATATAAGAAACATATTTGACCAGTTCCATAAATATGATCTCATATTCTTCTACAGTTCTATTTCCCTGTACTAAGGCATGAAATTCCCCTGCCTGCTGTTCCTCATAGTGTTGGTTGTGGAGCCTGATTATCTTCTTAATTCAGAGGTCCTTGCTTTTAGCCGTGTTTATACCGCATGAAGTGTTTACATCCCAGAAGTATGTACACTCTTCCACGCGGGGGAGTGCAGAGGGGTGGTACCCCCTCTGCGGGGTCCGGGGGGTCCATCCCCCCGGCTGGGGGGTCTGGGGGCAAGCGGGCCCCTAGCGGGGGTTTGGGGGCAAATCCCCCGAAGAAAAAATTGCCTTGTAAAAGTATATTGTAATTTCATTGTAAATCTGGACCGTTCATTATAAGGTCACAGATCTAACGGTAGAGATTATGTTAGGGTTTTTTGCCCTAGAAGGAAACCCTCTTTTATGAGGGAAATGTATTGCGGCTATGGATGATGGTGAATATTGTATTCTGAGAGAGGAGACTGTGAGAGAAAGAAGAGGAAGTTACA